>JARLTB010000116.1:5880000-6036794 GCA_030141615.1 Unio pictorum | reverse complement strand
TATTTGGTATTTCCATAGCCTGGATAGTGTTTGGGTTATATTGTTATATGCATCTAATATTTCATATTCGTCATCTAGCCAAAACATTTTCCGTTTCCAGGAGTAGCGGCTACCGTAGGCATGGGACCGTTTATCGGACTACGGGCCATTGGAGCTGGAAGAGAATGGACATGGTGGAACGGGAAAAGCGTTTCATATTTTTCGTGGATTAACGGGCAACCAGATAATTATTTAAACAATGAAAAATGTGGGCACCTCAATAGCTACCATGGATTTCAATACAATGACGTTTCCTGTGCATATGCGCTGTCCTATATTTGTCAGCGGTATTTATAATTGATAATTACGAATATTAATCGTTTGATTATTGTTCAATGTAGCGTTGACGAAAATCAATTGCGTTATCAGATCTTATTTACATAATACTTTACAACGTTTTTACAGTGTTTCATTTTGAAAGTGTTAAGTTAAAATGATGACATCTTGCAGTAATGTTTCCAGATTCAATTCCATTTTGTAATCTTAATAAATAATTTATGCTTATTTTACGGATTCTGCGACTTGTCGAGGATATTGTTATTATTTTCTTAATATAAATCAAATAAAGAATAGCATTTTTGTCATGCAACACGGGTATTTTTAGATGGATTTTGCCATAAAGTAAAATGAATAACAAGATCGAGTTAATATACATGCGTGATACATATCATTCGTCCAAGAAAGGCTTCTTCTTGGGCAATATAAACAGGTGAAATATAAACCTTTTTGCACATGGCCTAATATGCCTTGTTGTAGTGTGTTACCTGAAATAGTATACCTGAAATGTAGATGCTAATTTGAGACTTACATGATTAGTTGAAATACATTCCCCAGCGTAATGTACAACTTAACATTGCCGATACTGTACAACGTAAAATGTTGATACTGGTTTTCGTGTTTGCTTGTCAGGTATCAAGCACGACAAATGTTAAATACCCTCAAATTATGTAAAGCAATACAGGAAATACATTGATATCAGAGGTCAACATTTTCGCATGGTTGTCTTATTTGTAAAGAAGTATGCAGACACATAATATATATTTTTAAACATATACCTCGACTATATTTCTAATACCAAATGTAAACAATTTAGTACGGCCTTTAGAAGTATGTTTTGGTTCGACATGTTGCGATGTACACTTAAAAAGGATAAGGTTCCACTAGCGACTACTGTATAACTAAGTGTCCTTACTCTGTATAACTAAGTGTCCTTACTCTGTATAACTAAGTGTCCTTACTGTCACAGAATTAGGCGAAAATTGAACTAATTTTTGTTCTACTTGAATTGCAAACGAAACTCACCATTTTCTTGATTTCGTCGTACACGCATTACCTGGGGTGATTAAGTGGCGTGTAACGATTTGCATGTGCCAATTTGTAATTTACATGAAATCCGAAATACTCGTTGTACGTGGTGCACGTCAAGCTCGATGTGATTTATGTTCACCTGTTGAGAGTATATAAGGCGATGGATTTCTCATTATTATTTACGGGAACTAAAATATCTAATCAAAGGATAGATAACCTCGTCTTGCAAATCTCCAGCCAAAGGGGTGAGTGTTAAATTTACATTTCGTTTTATTGTGAATTTTATTCAGATTATCATTTCGTATAATGATGCCTTTATTGCAATAAACGTGGAATATTTGGAATTACTAGTCACTTTTAGACTTTAAATGAAATATCGTAATCTACAGCTTAGATTATTTTTGAGACAACTATTATTAGTCTGGTTTTGTTTATTATAGCTGATTCCGTCGTTGATAACATCTGATTCCGTCGTTGATACCGTAGAAGTACATCACTGATAGCGCATCTAATAACATCGTTGATACCGTCTCTGATACCGTAGCTGCTAACATAGTTGTTACAATGTTTCTGATACCGTAGCTGCTAATAACATCGTTGATACCGTAGCTGCTAATAACATCGTTGATACCGTAGCTGCTAATAACATCGTTGATACCGTAGCTGTTAACACATCTGATACCATCTTTTGATAAACGTCTTTGATATCGTTTGATTTGTTGTGGGACATCTATTGTTTGTTCTGGAACATCTCTGTATAAATATCTGAATGTGCTTGTGCCGTTAATTTGTGCAAACGGAATTGAAGTATCTGTCTGTGTGTCGAACTGTCTGTTCGTCAACATCTGTGTAACGTGTAAATATCCGGAAAGCTAGAAGTCCGAGTGTCGGAGCTGTCTTAGAGTTGTAAAACGTCCGGGTAGACATCTAGGGGAGTGAGGAACCGTTGGTTCGGGTAGATGTTGTATGCTGTCTGAACGTATAACTGTGGTGGATCCGTGTAGGGAAACGTCCGATAATAGTATTGGTCAACCCTCGGTTCTCGGGGAAACTGGGAGACGATTCAACTGTTGCTGAATCGTGCGGTTATACAGGGGAGACACATAGGTGTATTGAAATTGTAATATAATTTAATACATTGTTGTATTTGCATGCTTATGTCAGATCGCAATAATATTTCAAGTGATCACATAGATATCAATAAAAGCTAGCAACTTGATTGAATACAAGTATATGATCGTGCTAGTTATCGCAATCCATCGTGCGATAGATAGTTTGTCGTTTGTGTTTATTTTTTTTCGTAAATCATTCTTGCATTTATTTAACTTTCGTAAAGGATTCTTGGATCTGTGTATAATCCAAGAGATCCCTTTACATCTGAGATTCCTTTTGTATTGTTATTTAATTTGTTCATGTATTGTGAATGGTTGTGAGTGTAATTGTGGGTTGAGTGCATGAATTATTGTGTTGTTACATCTGTATTTTTTTCATTTACAATTTATTACATAAATTTATATTTTCTTTCACAAATTGTGTTTGTATTGTTCATTTAATACCCTCCTCTCGGTAACAATTCTGTTACAATGGTGTCAGAAGTGGGATCGTTGGATTAAGTGAACTGTCAATCATTTTTGTGAAGGTATACATTTAATGTTTATATTCGAGCGTGACCTTCTGTTAAGATAATACTCTAGTTGGAGTTTATTTTTGTTCAGTTTACCTAGGTCCGTGTGTCCAGTATAAACGTGTTTAAAGTATTGGTTTGGTTATATATCTATATTCATATTACAATTGTCATGTCATCCCTTAAGGACTTGGTTGCCTTAGGCAAAGAATTTGGATATGAAGGCGAAAGCTTAAGGAAATTTATTCAAGAAGAACAAGCCCGGGAAAGGGACGAAAGGGTAAGAGCAAGGGAATTAGAAAGGGAAGCCGAAGAAAGGAAACGGGCATTAGAAAGGGAATCCGATGAAAGGAAACGGGAATTAGAAAGGGAATCCGATGAAAGGAAACGGGAATTAGAAAGGGAATCCGAAGATAGGAAATGGGCCTTTGAGAGGGAAAAGATAGAATTAGAGAAGCAGGCCGAAAGGGAAAAGATAGAATTAGAGAAGCAGGCCGAAAAGGACAGGATAGGATGGGAAATGGAAGCGGAGCAAAAGCGAATAGAGTTAGATGAAAAAGCAAAGCAACGGGATCATGAGCGTAAGGTAGAATTAGCGACATCTGTAAGAGAACACGATTCTGCCTTTAGCAAATTAAGGGGCCCCAAATTACCTTCCTTTGACGATGAAAAAGATAACATGGATAGTTATCTTCATCGGTTTGAGCGGTATGCCGAAAACCAGAAGTGGAGTCAAAATGACTGGGCATTGCATCTTAGTGCGCTTTTAAAAGGTAAAGCGCTGGATGTATACTCTCGACTTCCTAGGGACGATGTGTTTAAGTACGACGTCCTAAAGGAAGCACTTCTCAAAAGGTACGAGCTCACTGAACAGGGTTTTCGTAAAAAGTTCAGGTATAGCAAGCCCGATAAGGGAGAAACCTTTGGTCAGTTCACCGTCAGAATTGCGAACTATTTTGAGCGGTGGATTGAATGCGGCAAAGCGGTGAAAACGTTTGAAGGGTTGACTGATTTCTTGCTCAGAGATCAATTATTTAATACAGTTGGGCGAGAATTAGATCAATTTCTGAAGGAGAAAGTCTTCACAAACGTAAAAGATATGGCTAAGCAAGCCGATTTATTTGCCGAAGCTCATGGGGGAACCCAGAACGTGGTTTTGAAAGATTTTAAGTCTGGAAACCAGTCTGTAAGACCTATGCCTAGGGAGCCTGTAAAATCAGCTGAGGTAAAAAGGTCAGTTGGGAATCCAGTTTTTCAGCGTGTGCGGTGTTTCTTGTGTAATGCATTGGGTCATGTTCAAAAAGACTGTCCTAAAAGAAAGGCACTTGTACATAAGGTAGCAGTGGCTATACAAAGTAAAGGTATATCCGATAACATCGTACAGGTAGAACCTTGTATTCATTCGCTTGGCACGTGTTTATTTCCTGAAGCGCGTGTACCAACCGCGAGAGGGTTTGTCAACGGTCGAGAAGTCGTGGTATTGCGTGACACTGGTTGTACGGGCGTAGTGATCAAACGTAGTCTCGTGCAGGATAACCAAATGCTCGGGTGGGAATCCCCATGTATGTTACTTGATCAGACGATGGGTCGCATTCCCGTAGCAAGGATCACAGTAAAAACACCTTTCTTAACGGGAACTGTTGATGCCCTTTGTATAGACAATCCTATTTACGATCTGACGATCGGTAATGTTGAAGGTTCCCGTCTTCCAACCATGGCCGATTTTAAAATACCTTTGGCCCAGGCAGTCGAAACGCGAGCGCAAACACGGCGAGAGAAAACCGCGTTTCATAAATTAATAGTCCCTGAATCGATCTCAGGAATTTCCCGTGATGATTTCAAACAAGAGCAAGAACGTGATGAATCCATCAGAACAATTGTTGAGAAAATCACGTCCGGCGCGATTAAACATTGCAAGCGTGGGGGTAGCTCGAGATTCGTACGCAAGAACGGATTAATTCATAGGGAGTTTAGCGCTCGGGAGGGTAAGAAGTATTGGCAAGTGGTCGTACCCCAGAGATATAGATCTCAAGTACTTAGGGTGGCGCATGAGTCAAGCATGGCAGGACACCTAGGTAAGGCTAAGACCACTAGCAGGGTAGTCGCTGAATTCTACTGGCCAGGTGTTAATGGCGATGTCACACGGTTCTGTAGGTCGTGCGACGTATGTCAGAAAACAGTCTGTAAGGGAAGGGTCACAAGGGTGCCCTTGGGACAGATGCCATTAATAGATACACCGTTTAAAAGAGTGGCAGTAGATATTGTAGGACCAATACACCCGGTTACCGAAAGAAAGAATCGGTACATACTTACTCTGGTTGATTACGCAACCAGATACCCCGAAGCCGTAGCGTTACCAACTATTGAAACGGAAAGGGTAGCTGAAGCATTAGTTGATATCTTCAGTAGGGTAGGGGTGCCAGAGGAAATCCTCACTGATTGTGGTGCCCAATTCACCTCTGACCTCATGGGTGAAATAAGTAGACTGTTATCCATCAAACAGCTAAACACTACCCCATACCATCCGATGTGCAATGGACTGGTAGAAAAGTTTAATGGTACCCTGAAAAGCATGCTGCGAAAGATGTGCGCGGAACGTCCGCAAGACTGGGACCGTTATTTAAACGCTGTTCTGTTCGCGTACCGTGAAGTACCGCAGGAAAGTTTAGGGTTTTCACCTTTCGAACTGTTGTACGGTAGAACGGTTCGAGGCCCGATGCGGATACTACGCGAACTATGGACTGGTGATGTCGCGAACGAGGAAATAAAAACAACTTACCAGTACGTGTTAGATCTAAGAAACAAACTTGAGAGTACATGCCAGATGGCACGTGACGAATTGATTAAATCAGGGCGCAGATATGCCAAGTATTACAACCGCAGAGCGCGTAATAGGAAATTTCTTGTGGGAGATCAGGTGCTATTGCTTCTTCCAACGAGTTCGAATAAGTTATTAGTCCAGTGGAAAGGTCCCTATGAAGTTAAAGAAGTAAAAGGTGACATGGACTATAAAATTGACATGGACGGTAATGTAAAGACATTCCATGCAAACATGCTCAAATTGTATATCAAGAGACAGAGCGACAATGTTGAAAAGGGGGTCTTGAATGTCGTTTGTACGGCAGTCGTAGACGATGATGAAGCTGATTCGAATATCGAGAGTGCCCTTGAATGTCCCTTGGGAGTTGCGGGGGAGGGGATAGATAAAGTCGATTTGAGTGCGGAGTTGACGAAAGACCAGCGTCAACAGATTAATGCGCTCTTGGCTAAACACTCGTATGTATTCACAGATAGACCAGGTTGTACAACTTTGTTGGACCTCAAAATTAAACTGAATACGTCTGACCCTATTCGAATCAAGGGATATCCGGTGCCATACAACGCACGTGAAGCTGTGGACGAAGAGGTGAGTAAAATGTTGGATCTGGGGGTGATTGAACCCTCCAACTCACCATATTCGTCTCCAGTAGTGTTAGTAAGGAAAAAGGACGGGACGAACCGATTCTGTATCGATTTTCGGCAGATGAATAAAATCACTGTGTTCGATGCAGAACCAATGCCAGATATGGAGGGTCTATTTGCAAAGTTGTCGGGAAACCGATGGATTTCCAAATTGGATCTGTCCAAGGGATATTGGCAGGTTCCCATTGTCCCAGAGTCCCGAACTTTGACGGCATTTGCGACCCAGAAAGGATTGTATCAATTCAAAGTGATGTCTTTCGGGTTAGTTGGAGCCAGCGCCACTTGTTGTCGTTTGATGCGAAAGTTGCTGAAAGGTTTAACAAACGTTGATAGCTTTGTAGACGACATATTCGTGTACACGAATACTTGGAGTGAGCACGTGTCCGTACTGAGCGAGCTCTTCAATAGACTCCGCAGAGCGAACCTCACAGTGAGACCCACTAAATGCAGTATTGGTTATACAGATTTAGATTGTTTGGGTCATAGGGTCAGCGGTATGGGTCAGTTAAAACCTCATCCCAAGCAAATTGAAGCAATTAGAGACGCACCGAAGCCAACCAACAAAACTCAGGTAAGATCATTTCTAGGTCTAGTAGGTTTTTACAGAACGTTTATACCGAACTTTGCAGCCATTGCTAGCCCGCTGTCTGATTTGACCAAAAAGGGGCAACCAAACAAAGTTGAATGGGGACCGCCACAAGATAAAGCATTTTGTACTCTGAAAGAGAAACTGGTTAGTGCACCTATATTGAAATTGCCAGATGTCAGCAAACCTTTTATTCTAAGAACAGACGCTTCTGAAACTGGGTTGGGGGCAGTTTTACTGCAAGAGCAGGACGACAGTAAGTTACCCGTAGCTTACTCGAGTAGAAAATTGCTACCCAGGGAGAAAAATTATTCCGTTATAGAAAAGGAATGTTTGGCCGTGGTATGGGGAATTGGGAAGTATCACGCATATCTATTTGGGAGAGATTTCGTTCTTGAGACTGATCACCAACCCCTACTGTATTTGAACAAGGCCAAGGTCGCTAACGCTCGGTTGATGCGTTGGGCGCTAACACTACAACCTTATCGTTTCCGTGTAGAAGCAATAAGGGGAGTTGAAAATATAGGCGCAGACTACTTGAGTAGGGCATGATGGGAAATTTGTATGAATTTGCCCAGTAATAAAATCCAGTTTGTAGTATAACCAGTGTAAATGTTGTAAGATATCATCAATAGTTATTTTTCTTCTATTCTGTGTTAGTTTTAAAAATGTGTACATTTTTATTCTTAGGGGGGAGGTATTGTCACAGAATTAGGCGAAAATTGAACTAATTTTTGTTCTACTTGAATTGCAAACGAAACTCACCATTTTCTTGATTTCGTCGTACACGCATTACCTGGGGTGATTAAGTGGCGTGTAACGATTTGCATGTGCCAATTTGTAATTTACATGAAATCCGAAATACTCGTTGTACGTGGTGCACGTCAAGCTCGATGTGATTTATGTTCACCTGTTGAGAGTATATAAGGCGATGGATTTCTCATTATTATTTACGGGAACTAAAATATCTAATCAAAGGATAGATAACCTCGTCTTGCAAATCTCCAGCCAAAGGGGTGAGTGTTAAATTTACATTTCGTTTTATTGTGAATTTTATTCAGATTATCATTTCGTATAATGATGCCTTTATTGCAATAAACGTGGAATATTTGGAATTACTAGTCACTTTTAGACTTTAAATGAAATATCGTAATCTACAGCTTAGATTATTTTTGAGACAACTATTATTAGTCTGGTTTTGTTTATTATAGCTGATTCCGTCGTTGATAACATCTGATTCCGTCGTTGATACCGTAGAAGTACATCACTGATAGCGCATCTAATAACATCGTTGATACCGTCTCTGATACCGTAGCTGCTAACATAGTTGTTACAATGTTTCTGATACCGTAGCTGCTAATAACATCGTTGATACCGTAGCTGCTAATAACATCGTTGATACCGTAGCTGCTAATAACATCGTTGATACCGTAGCTGTTAACACATCTGATACCATCTTTTGATAAACGTCTTTGATATCGTTTGATTTGTTGTGGGACATCTATTGTTTGTTCTGGAACATCTCTGTATAAATATCTGAATGTGCTTGTGCCGTTAATTTGTGCAAACGGAATTGAAGTATCTGTCTGTGTGTCGAACTGTCTGTTCGTCAACATCTGTGTAACGTGTAAATATCCGGAAAGCTAGAAGTCCGAGTGTCGGAGCTGTCTTAGAGTTGTAAAACGTCCGGGTAGACATCTAGGGGAGTGAGGAACCGTTGGTTCGGGTAGATGTTGTATGCTGTCTGAACGTATAACTGTGGTGGATCCGTGTAGGGAAACGTCCGATAATAGTATTGGTCAACCCTCGGTTCTCGGGGAAACTGGGAGACGATTCAACTGTTGCTGAATCGTGCGGTTATACAGGGGAGACACATAGGTGTATTGAAATTGTAATATAATTTAATACATTGTTGTATTTGCATGCTTATGTCAGATCGCAATAATATTTCAAGTGATCACATAGATATCAATAAAAGCTAGCAACTTGATTGAATACAAGTATATGATCGTGCTAGTTATCGCAATCCATCGTGCGATAGATAGTTTGTCGTTTGTGTTTATTTTTTTTCGTAAATCATTCTTGCATTTATTTAACTTTCGTAAAGGATTCTTGGATCTGTGTATAATCCAAGAGATCCCTTTACATCTGAGATTCCTTTTGTATTGTTATTTAATTTGTTCATGTATTGTGAATGGTTGTGAGTGTAATTGTGGGTTGAGTGCATGAATTATTGTGTTGTTACATCTGTATTTTTTTCATTTACAATTTATTACATAAATTTATATTTTCTTTCACAAATTGTGTTTGTATTGTTCATTTAATCCACCCTCCTCTCGGTAACAATTCTGTTACACTTACTCTGTATAACTAAGTGTCCTTACTCTGTATAACTAAGTGTCCTTACTCTGTATAACTAAGTGTCCTTACTCTGTATAACTAAGTGTCCTGTATAACTAAGTGTCCTTACTCTGTATAACTAAGTGTCCTTACTCTGTATAACTAAGTGTCCTGTATAACTAAGTGTCCTTACTCTGTATAACTAAGTGTCCTTACCCTGCACCTTTCTAACATAATGAGGTGTACCGTCTTTGTACGAGTTAACCAAACTGCCTTATGCTTGCATGGTTATGTTGACAGGGCTGTTTAGTGACGTCATAGATTTTAACGTGCAGTAATTTTGGTGAAACATTACATGACCCATTTTCATTTAGAGATACATGTTGTAACTCATTGTACTCAATGGTTCATTTAGAGATACATGTTTTAACTCATTGTACTTAATGGGTCATTTTAGAAATTTATCGTGTTAAAGGAACAGAAAAAGTTAGTTCCCACGGAAAATGTTTTTGTACAAAACGTTCATCAAAAAAGAAATCCCATCATTATACCAATCAGAAGAAAAAAAAACAGTTATTGAAATGTTCAACTTTGAAGAATTTTCATTCTCATGTAGGTTTATATTTGTTAAACGAAGTTATATAGCGTATGTGATCTGATTAGCTTGAATGGAAGAGATGCAAAGATCAGGAAGAAGCTGTTTGCTAGGTCACGTAATACGCTAAAGAACGAAAACAGTGACAGGAAATAAATGATGGATCTAAGAAAAGATTACCAAATCAAAGAGGAAATATTAGAAAGAAAGACTCATATAAACTCACATTGATTTGGAAAACCTGAAAAGACGTGAACAAAAGAAAAGGACGTAAGGATGTTTGATTCAATCGGATACAAAGAGAAATGTAGAACTTAGAGCATATTTTAATCGTGCTGAAATGCATTGCTTTGGTTTAACTTGTGGCCGGGTTTTGCTGGAAATCTCTTTAATTTATATATTGACGTTTTCGGAACCTGACTTATTTGCGGTGATAACCAGAAGTTCTATATCTAGAAAAATGTTTATATTTCATACGTGGCTAAACTGTTGTCTATACATGAACAGTACCTTTGAGAATCTGGGAAACAAATCCTGAAGTTGACCAGACCTACAGTACAATCCTTTATTAGAGTTAGAAAAGAAATGGTATGGAATAACTTAAACATTGGCCTCATCTGTACCAAAAATCAATAGGAGAATTCCTCTCGTCTGTACCAGACAAAAAGTACAACATTGGCCTCATCTGTACCGAACAATTCTTTGTTTATGATTATTATATTTGTTTACACAGCATATCAGAGGACTCCAGTTTCATTAGAAAGACCAGACTCTTCAGGAACATACAATTGTTAGCGCACATGTGTGAAGACATGTTTCTGTAATATTGTCTCATTTAACGAAATGTAAACTTTCGCACCAACAGTAATTCGCGTATCACCAATAAGTGGAACATGTTAATCTTTACGTATGAGTTTAGTCCTTGGATATGTATTTACAGTCACCTGCTAGAGATTTCGTTATCGTCTTCTCTATGGGATGTTGGTATTCTACATCGTTATTAATTTCTACAGCCGCATTGCTTCCTTGCGATATTAAGACATCTGTACGTCATATATTGTTATTACCTCTATTGTCCAATCTAGATATGGCACAGATGATGTGTTTAATCAGCAGGGCCATTCTTACTTAGCAAGGTAAGGGTGTGGACAAAATACACAGATATGTAAGAGGCTTTATGAGAAATGTATGATTTTAGTAGTAGCCATTCCTGTGCAAGGCATATTGAATGCATTCATTGTGTGAACAAGAATGGATAATTAAAGCGTGAGATTTGGGGAGAATTTTTATTTTTAAAAAAATCAGTTTAATTATACAATGGAAGAATTAACAACTACTATTTTATAAACGTTCTAAGTATCTGGCATATATACATAAGTGTAGTGGTTTATTCCAAAACCGAGCATGACACACCATCAATCTTGTTAATGATATTATCTCATTGTTACACTCGTAGTTCCACAGGTTAAATCGCGTCCTACGTAATTGCAATGCGTTCTTCTTGCTCAGAGGCGTAGAGTGAAAAATTCCTGTTTTCGTGATAGCAGCAAATAGGTTGGCAGTCCATTTGAACGCATTAGCCATGTTATAAAACATATGCCAATCAATAAACAAAAAAGTAATTTGTTCAAATAAATCGCATGTAGCTGTACCAACATTAAGGCCCTGAGTGGCCTAGTGATCTTAAGCTCTCTCCATTACGGATAACTGCCATCTCACCTCTGTCTCTGTGGGTTCGATTCTCTGATTCAGTCAATATGGGTATGTGAGAAAGCTTGCCAATAGATTCTCGTGGGTCGGTGGTTCTTTGTAGTGTTTCCCCGGGTTCTTCCTCCACCATTAATACTAGCCGCCATGTATAGCTTATCTTGTGCTGAACAATGACGATAAGCCCTACAACAACAAACAACAACCAAGATTACGGTGGTTGCTGGAAAATGAAATATATTCTGTGTGGAGTTATGATAGTCACTTTTAGAACAAATCTTGTTATTGAATACAACCAGCGTTTCAATAAGATCATCATTTATTTAGTTGAGTTTCTTTGGATGTGGGTTAACGTAGTGGCGTTTTATGAAATGAAGAAATATTGTTGGGTTTAACGCCATTTTTAAGCACAGGATACGCTATACATGGCGGCCAGTATTATTGGTGGAGGAAGAACCCGGGGAAAAACCGGAAAGAACCACCGACCCACGAGAAGCTACTTGCAAGCTTTCTCACATTATTACATTAGCCGAATCTTAGACTCGAACCCACGCAGAAAGGGGTGAGATGGCAGTGATCCACAACGGAAAGCGCTTTAGACCACTCGGCCGCTCGGGGCCCCCGAAGTGAAGAAATAAGATGACTATTTAATTCAGCTATGAGACACTTTTTGTATGCTTTAGAAAAAAAAAAGCTATCTTATTATGAGATCATCAGTGTGATAACTTGTCTCCAACAGAACAATCAAAATTGATCAGGTCTTAAATTGTAAACTAGTTAAAAATTACTGCAGCTAATTGCAAAGATACTGCTTCAATATACTAGAAGAACCGTTATCTCTCACTGTGATTTTGTATATTCAGACATCGTAGCAATATGACTGAAAAGACTGTTAAAGCTACGTTGAAAATCTTTATCAAACAAACAAACCGCCATAAGTGTGTGTGTGCGGGTGGGGGTATCATACATTATCACGCACCGTCCCAAACATTTTAAATGTGTGTGTGTCTCTAACCGTCCCAAACATTTTAAATGTGTGTGTGTCTCTAACCGTCCCAAACATTTACAATGTGTGTGTGTGTGTGTGTGTGTGTGTGTTTGTGTGTGTGTGTGTGTGTGTCTAACCATCCCAAACATTTACAGTGTGTGTGTGTGTGTGTGTGTAACCGTCCCAAACATTTACAGTGTGTGTGTGTCTCTAACCGTCCCAAACATTTTCAATGTGTGTGACTCTATCACTAACATAAGCTTTAAGCCAGATGTATATTTCGATTTCTCACTGCTTATAGATTATAGTATGGCAACAGTTTCGGTTTAAGTGTACCAGTTTCAAAAGTTTTCTCTTCTCGAACGAAACCGTTCTTTGTAGGCAAAAGTAACATCTGAGATTAGCTCTTTCCTGCAGTTTGTCAGACTTTTCTACTTCCTCTAATGTGCCAATGTTTCCGCTACATATATTTTGATTCAAACAGAGTATTATTAACATTTATTTTAATTATTCTGTGTATTGCTACATGATGTATATACACTAATGTTTTGTGGAATTTGTTGCTTACGCTACGAAATAAATGATAAATAAATATAAATGTGCTATGTAGTTTCGTCCTTGCTTTAAGCACGTGACCTATTTTAGAAAAGGTACCTACTGTACGTGTTCTCTGTGTGATCATTTTGTTTAATCTCTTTAAGTGATTGACTGAGCACTATGTATTTTAGTAACATGATAAACAGCTTGATAAAATGCTTCCGTAGAAAAATGTCAATTCACTTATGGAGAAATAACCGTTATTGTTCCATGTCATTTTATATTTACCTTTGTCTAAGTGTTATCGATCTTCTTCAGGACATATATCTCACAGTGTTACTGTGTCATAGAATATCTACTTTTATGTACGTATTATATTATACATGGAATAAATAATTGTTGTAATGTTGGCTTTATCGTGAATACAGTTCAATAAAACAATTAAATCGGAAATTATAAAAGATGATGTAAACAGTAAATATGAATTAGGTTTGGATCTATCAGCCTCAACACATTAGTTAATATATGTGCGTACCGAAGTAAACTTTCTGCAAAATGTAACAGTGACGAATTGCACGAACGTCTCCCAATAGAAATCATTCAAATTAAAGGTAAATATCAAAGTGAGTGATGTTACCATTATGTAAGCGATGTATAACAACCTTACAAACATAGAATTGCAATGTGCCATGTAAAACAAATTTCCTTGAAAAGCCCAAACATTTATCTGATGATAAATGTATAATAGAAACACGTTTTATAAGAAACAATATATCGCCACCGTATCGCCATCTAGTGCCTGATATCAAAACAAGTAAAATTGTTACATCTTTCTTATTGAACGTTAAGTCTGAAGGCATTCCAGAAAATCTATGTTCCTCATTCATCCACTCTTTCAGATAAACGATATATATATATATATATATATATATATATATATATATATATATATATATATATATATATATATATATATATATATATATATAATATATATATATATATATATAATATATATATATATATATATATATATATATATATATATATATATATATATATGTATGTGTGTGTGTGTGTGTGTGTGTGTACGACACTGCACCATCAATACATGTATATTGATTTCATTGCACGTGTAATCTTTCTTTTTAAAGTTACATTTACAGGTCCCTGGAATATTTACAACTAGCCATCTAAAGTGTGTTTCAAGATTCACAGCGCAGAATGATATTTTCTGGCGCTATGACTGACTGTAAATCAGACGGTGCTAAGCTGTTTATTGTCGAGGATGAATACGATTTTCATTACATTCAGCATGTGTTGAACGGTAAATTTGGAATTTAAATACATTCATCATGTGTTGAATGGCCAAAATTCAGTCATAAGTTCATTCATGAGGCACCAAGGACAGTCATTACATGCTGTAGGGTAAAAAACGATTTTCAGTACATTCGGAACATAAAGAACAGAATGCGACTTTCAATAAATTAAGCACGTGATGAGAGAAAATATACTTTTTCAATACATTCAGCTTGTATAATGTCTAATCGATGATTTTCAATAAATTCAGGATGTTTTGAAGGTTAACATACAATTTGCAATACATTTGGCATGGGGTGAGGGGTAAAAGACGATGTTCAATACACTCAACACGATGGTAGTACACGATTGACAATACATTCTTCAATTCATTTAACACTTGAAAGACCAAAATGCAATTATAAGTTCATTCAGGAGGTACCAAGGGTAACCGTCAATTGAAAGGACATTCAGCACGAGTTGAAGGGTAAAAGACGATTTTCAGTACATTCAACACGTGTTGAAAGGTACAAGACGATTTTCAGTACATTCAACACGTAATAAAAGGTATGCGACTTTCAATACATTAAGCACGTGATGAGGGACAATATACTTGTTCTATACATTCAGCATGAAGGTAGTACACGATTTTCAATACATTCTTCAATGCATTTAACACTTGTAAATGGTAACGTGCAATACAGCATTCTGACATTCTCTTGTCTTGCGATTTGGACAATTCCTGCATATTACGAAGAACCAAGTTATTTCAAAGCTGGAAAATTGTTTTAAGTTCTTGACCTGGCACGTTTCTGACACAGCAATACGGAAATTGATATTATTTAATTCTACCGTTCAACTGACGCGTATACATCTTTCTTCTGGCATATAAGTTTCGATTGGTGCTTGGTATATTTAGATTTACAAGCATATTCATACTCAATTATTGATACATACTAAAGATTGTTGCATAAACTACATCGTATGAGATAGAATGATTTGAACTGTTTTATTATTTTTAAATTATTAATTGATTTAGTAATCAGTGTTCTTAGTTTTCTGGTACATTAACCAGCTATTCAGGGGACATATCTGACCCTGAAATAGATAATGTTATAATCCATATAATACAACTTAGAAAGGCCTAATTAAATTAGTATAATCTACATTTGAATAAAAAAGTCATATTGATTTCAAAACTAAAGGTACGGGCAGACTTCAATATTTATTACCACTAAGATTTGCAATTATTGGATATATATATATATATATATATATATATATATATATATATATATATATATATATATATATATATATATATATATATATATATATATATATATATATATATATATATATATATATATATATAATTCTCCAATCACTGAAATGTAACAACATCGGTATTGCCAAGAGTGTGTGTATATATAAATATATATATATATATATATATATATATATTGTGTGTGTGTGCCTTGTGTCATGTTGAATTATGACTAAAATGTCAATGATTAGATCAACATCAGTTTAATTGATTATTCTAGACCCGCTGACATTCCTTAAATGTTTTTTCTTTCTAGTTCGCTACATATGTAGCAATTTAGACAAACGGCACCAAGGTTTATTAACTGTGCTTAAGTCATGCAAAAATATGTAGAAAATACATTTACGGCAGATAAGAAGATCTCAGAATTGTCACATGCAAACATAAATAGGCAGTCTATTAAATAATACGTTTTTAACATAAATAGGCAGTCTATTAAATAATCAGTTTTTAACATAAATAGGCAGTCTATTAAATAATACGTTTTTAACATAAATAGGCAGTCTATTAAATAATACGTTTTTAACATAAATAGGCAGTCTATTAAATAATACGTTTTTAACATAAATAGGCAGTCTATTAAATAATACGTTTTTAACATAAATAGGCAGTCTATTAAATAATACGTTTTTAACATAAATAGGCAGTCTATTAAATAATACGTTTTTAACATAAATAGGCAGTCTATTAAATAATACGTTTTTAACATAAATAGGCAGTCTATTAAATAATACGTTTTTAACATAAATAGGCAGTCTATTAAATAATACGTTTTTAACATAAATAGGCAGTCTATTAAATAATACGTTTTTAACATAAATAGGCAGTCTATTAAATAATACGTTTTTAACATAAATAGGCAGTCTATTAAATAATACGTTTTTAACATAAATAGGCAGTCTATTAAATAATTCGTTTTTAACATAAATAGGCAGTTTTTAACATAAATAGGCAGTCTATTAAATAATTCGTTTTTAACATAAATAGGCAGTCTATTAAATAATTCGTTTTTAACATAAATAGGCAGTCTATTAAATAATTCGTTTTTAACATAAATAGGCAGTCTATTAAATAATACGTTTTTAACATAAATAGGCAGTCTATTAAATAATTCGTTTTTAACATAAATAGGCAGTCTATTAAATAATTCGTTTTTATTTACTATTATTACTGACATACAGACAGTACAGGAACTTTTTAAAATATGTTGTAGGATGTCATAAGATTGTCATTTTGAAAGAGTATATCCGGGTAATGTACTATGATATTCAATATCAGTTATTGAATTAAAATGTATAGCCTATGTATTATGCCAGAACGTTTATATTAATACACTATTCGCAAAACAACTGATCGTGCCAAAGAAAGCAGAGAAACCAATATTTATTAGTGCGGTCAAATATTGTATTTGTGGTGGAGATGAAGGACGTATGCTAATATTGAATAAAAGCGAGACCGATCCAAATAAGTTTCATTACATTGTATTAAAATCAATCATGTACCTACCGGAATATGAACTTTTGTCGAGTGTCAAAACCGAGTATCTTTGAAATGGGTTTAATAATTGGCTTTTAACATGAACGATAAACAAATGACTTCAGCTCAAGAAAATTAAAAATCATTTCATGTATCTATTTAGTTTTATATCCATAAACTTTATTGATTGATCTATGTGTTTATGAAAGACTAATATAGATAGTTAAAATTTTAATGTTTGCTTGAAAGAAGGGGATAAGTCACTATTTCGGTTTCGTATGGTTGACATGCACGACAGAATATCGTGTATTAGGATATCCTTACGCACAAAACTAATCGTGTCTTACTAATTATTTGGAAGAAATCATGTTGTTAGATGCGGATAGGAAATCAAAATAGAGGATTTTGAATGCTGACTTTAAATTACTCAATTACAATTGGCCAGGCTATTTTACAATCAATGTGAATAATATTGTTAGGCACGCACTTGCTTCCATAATAGTATCAAAACGCCAGCACGTGTAGCTATACATTATCAAAACGTGATGTCTCCAGCACGTGTACATTGCTAGTGTTAGTAAACCACTTAACCAAAAATACACCAGTATACACTTAGATCCCTATAATTCAGACATTTGTTGTCCAGATGTACTCGAGAACGGTATCGACGTCATATTTTGTTTAATAACTAATATAGAGTAAGAAATGACCCCCTAAGTTGATTAGCAACCTTACAGATACTAAATTTTGACTGATACATAGTTTGTGTAATCATGCGTGACGCAAGCTATCTCATTGGTATCTATAGTACATTTATGGAAGACGCAGATGTTTGAAGATTTGCTTAGTATATGCGATGTACCGATGCTCTATGTCTAAATATCAGATTCCATTCTAATCACCCTTCCTTTGATGTACTGTTGTCCGGTAGATACAGTCAAATCTCAGAACAGAGTAAGCAACACAGGAATGAGTCTGACCTTATGTCTGTAGTTCTCCCGTTGACAAGGACATTACGATAAATGTCGTTGTACGCTAAAGAGTAATTAAACTCGCCAAAGCCACTCAGTCAATAGCCCTAATACTTCTTTCGCATCATTTGTTTCGCCGTAGATTGTTCCTTTACGTCATGCGCCACGATGCACTACTCAAACATCTATTAGTTGTATCAGTAATCGCTCAACACCTACACCTATAAAGATCCTGTGAATTCACTATGTTCATATATTACAGACAGTTCAATTTACGAAATGAATCCATGCAACTATTATTTCTCGTAAGCAATGTTGTATCTTTCGACGTCGGCTAGTGACCAATTGGATTATCACAATTTGCTGATTACAGTGAACTATGGAGAGCAGGCAACCCCTCCAACCACCAACATATGGCTGAACTTCAAATAAGCTCAAATAACATAGGAAAATGGGCTGCTAAATGGGGCTTCAAACTATCGCACCAACAGATAAAGAAAACAAGGATAACCAACAAAACTATTTAAAAACATTAGCATTAGAAATAATAAATAATCAGTATCAAAATTTTACAAAAATTTACACGGATGGCTCAAAACTAACAAATCCTTTCAAAACAGCTGCTGCAATGGTCATACCAGAACATAATATTCAAATGGGCAGACGTCTACCCGACCAATGCTCCATTTATACAGCTGCGTTTTGGGCCATCCTATAAGCATTAAAGTGGATTGAGGAAATTAAATCGAATAAGACTGTTATTATTAACGACTCGCTAAGCGTCCTAACCTCAATCCAAAAAAACACTACACAATCTAGAGAAAATGTCTTTAAAAAAATTAACCTAATTCTGAAAACTCTAAATTCAAATAAACTAGTAGTAGAATTTATGTGGATTCCATCCCACATTGACATCAAAGGTAATGAGTTAGCAGACCAACTTGCTAAAACAACTCGACGAAACTAATTACATGCCACTTAAATATAGCCAAACTGAACTATATAGATTAATTAAAACAATGATTAATCAAAAGTGGCAAACCGATTGGGACATAAATAAGCAAGGGAGAATATTACACAACATCATTAAGGAAGTTGGTAGAGTAATAAAGACATCTAGGTGCACAGGTTATGAACAATCTATAATAAATAGAATAATAATAGGAAAAACCAAACAGGCAAACAGCTTTGGAAAATACATAGGACCCTTCCCACATAACATTAATTGCCACAATTGTAACACCCCAGAAGATTTACACCATATCTTCAACAATTGTAATAAAAAACAGAAAAAGGAAAGGGACAAATTTAGATCCAAACAACTAAACATAGCCGCACCAAGTACATACCAAGAAGTAATCCAATTAACTAACACCAACCCTCAAGGAACATTCAAAAATATAATCGAACTGCTTAAAACAACTGGGCTAATTGAAAAAATATAGAAACATTGCCTAAACTCCTAAATAAAGCGAAAATTCTAATATGTATAACAACCTTAAGGAGAAATATGTAGCCCCACAATTAGGTCACATGGGCTCATTGACCAATCATTCGACGGGCTACTAAAACACCTAAATAACACACTAATTCTGAAATTTATAACAACCTTAAGAAGTAAATTGTAGTCCCACAAGGAGGTCATCTGGGTTCATTGACCAATCATTTGACGGGCTACACACTTAAAACAACCAAATAGAATTAGATGAAGCATCAGGGATAACAATAGATATAGAAATAAACATTGAAGCATTTAAGAAAATAACATCAGGTACAACAACAAAAGGATGGACTATGGATACCATCATCTAGGAATTAAAACTCCTCTCTTTCTATTTCTAACTTTTTTCCATATACATAAAACACCAAGACCATCAGACCCAGCGGCACAATGCTGCATCCAAATACCAATTAGTCAGTATTCTCCTAAAAACTAAATCAGAAATACAAGGTGGTATCGAACCTAGAACCATCAGGAATGCGGGACTAGTACATCCGCATTAATAGGCTGTCACATGGGACCTTATAAATGTTTGTAAAAACAGCACAGAGTATTTCCAAATTGATAAGGACAATTTTAGATCTAGATACCCAGAAGAGAGGAGGACAGCGGCTCTGACAATCAAGACGAAGGGAGGCCCAAGGAACAAGAGACGACAGTAGGACACCGGAGCAAACAAACCAGAATGAGGGAAGACTGGTTACCATTATGTAACCCTCCATCAAAAGCTCTTTTAAAGGCATCTGCCATTTAGCCATTACAGAGCTCTCATTTGGTACGAAAGCTCTATTTTACAAGCTCTTTTTAGAAAACTAACTTGATCAATTTCGAACACCGCCAATCCAAATTCACAATCCATCTAACCTAATAGCGAACAGCCAACATATGTCGCACAGACATCCTACAATTAAAATTGTTAGGGACTTACAATACGTACACTGGGTACTAGAAACATTGGTATGTTAGGAGTTAGAAAAATCTACACAAAATTTGATTGAATTACACAGGTGGCTTACACAGTATTGGTATATTTTGCGTCCATATCTGAAACGGGACCTGATTTGAAATAAGTATGGCTAGGGCGTTTCAAGGCTGTCGACATGCATAGGATGGCTTATCGGACCCTTTCCTCCTGTCTCGCGACCAGAAACCCTCAACATGACAAGACGTGATAACCATTTTATCACCAGTCTACATTTGGTGCCATTGCACCTCTAGTACACTCCATCCGACTGGTTGATAGGGTTGAGTGCGTGTTTGATCGATTCCCACTCACCCAGGTCATACATTCATGTCGATAGTCCCTCATTAGTCGACCAAATTAAATACCACACTATGTGTGCATAAACGCCCGTGGGGATGTGGCACCATTCCTTACCCCACGGGAAAAATTAAATAACTTTCTTTTGAAAAATAAAACAGTGAATAATGACCCTTTGTGGTCGGTTCACTTTAATTTAACACTCATTCATTCATAGTGGCCAACGACTCAGATGGGGAACCGTTTTCCCAATAACGACTTCCCAATACTCTACAGCAAGCAAAAAATATCCCAATATAATTATTTTCCCCGAGCTTCGTTTTAAGTCCGATACACTGCGTCGAGATTAACACATTTGAAATGGATTTGCTTATCCTATACTATTCATGTTACATGATAATCAACTTTGATGGTAACGCTTTAACATGCATTTAGAGTCTCCGATCACACCATCGAAAATGATTTACAATCATGCTACCTGTGTAATCAATGCAACATACTCATTTATAGGACAGTCCTAGATAAATTAATATCAATAATACTAGAGTCCAAGATGTATTAATATCCATGATAACACATTCCTAGATGCATTAATATCCATGATAACACAGTCCTATATGTATTACTATCCATGATAACACAATCCAAGATGCATTAACATCCATGATATCAAATTCCTAGATGTATTAATACCCATGATAACACAGTCCAGGATAAATTAATATCCATGATAACACAGTCCTAGATGTATTAATATCCATGATAACACAGTCCAAGATGTATTAATATCCATGACAACACAGTCCAAAATGTATTAATATCCATGATAACACAGTCCAAGATGTATTAATAACCATGATAACACAGTCCAGGATAAATTAAAATACATGATAACACAGTCCTAGATGTATTAATATCCATGATAACACAGTCCAAGATGTATTAATATCCATGACAACACAGTCCAAGATGTATTAATATCCATGATAACACAGTCCAAGATGTATTAATATCCATGATAACACGTTCCTAGATGTATTAATATCCATGATAAAACAGTCAAGGATAAATTAATATCCATGATAACACAGTCCTGATGTATTAATATCCATGATAACACAGTCCAAGTTGCATTAATATCCATGATAACACAGTCCTAGATGTATTAATACCCATGAAAACACAGTCCAGGATAAATTAATATCCATGATAAGACAGTCCTAGATGTATTAATATCCATGATAACACATTCCTAGATGCATTAATATCCATGATAACACAGTCCTATATGTATTACTACCATGATAACAGAATCCAAGATGCATTAATATCCATGATAGCACAGTCCTATACGTATTAATATCCATGAAAACACAGTCCTAGATGTATTAATATCCATGATAACACAGTCCAAGATGCATTAATATCCATGATAACACAGTCCTAGATGTATTAATACCCATGATAACACAGTCCAGGATAAATTAATATCCATGATAACACAGTCCTAGATGTATTAATATCCATGATAACACAGTCCAAGATGCATTAATATCCATGATAACACAGTCCAATATGCATTAATATCCATGATAAGACATTACTAGATGCATTAATATCCATGATAACACAGTCCTATATGTACTAATATCCATGGTAACACAGTTCAAAATGCATTAATATCCATGATAACACAGTCCAAGATGCATTAATATCCATGATAACACATTTCTAGATGCATTAATATCCATGATAACACATTCCTAGATGCATTAATATCCATGATAACACAGTCCTATATGTACTACTATCCATGGTAACACAGTTCAAAATGCATTAATATCCATGATAATACAGTCCAAGATGCATTAATATCCATGATAACACAGTCCAAGATGCATTAATATCCATGACAACACACTCCAAGATGCATTGATATCCATGATAACACATTCCTAGATGTATTAATATCCATGATAACACAGTCCTATATGCACTACTATTCATGGAACACACTTCAAAATGCATTAATATCCATGATAATAGAGTTCAGAATGCATTAATATCCATGTTAATACAGTCCAAGATGCATTAATATCCATGATAACACAGTCCAAGATGCATTAATATCCATGATAACACAGTCCAAGATGCATTAATATCCATGATTACACAGTCCTAGATGCATTAATATCCATGATAACACATTCCTAGATGTATTAATACCCATGATAACACAGTCCAGGATAAATTAATATCCATGATAACACAGTCCTAGATGCATTAATATCCATGATGACACAGTCCTATATGTATTACTATCCATGATAACACAGTCCAAGATGCATTAATATCCATGATAACACAGTCCAAGATGAATTAATACCCATGATAACACAGTCCAAGATGCATTAATATCCATGATATCACAGTCCAAGATGCATTAAGATCCATGATAACGCATTCCAAGATGCATTAATATCCATGATAACACAGTCCAAGATGCATTAATATCCATGATAACACAGTCGAAGATGAATTAATACCCATGATTACACAGTCCAAGATGCATTAATATCCATGATATCACAGTCCAAGATGCATTAAGATCCATGATAACGCAGTCCAACATGCATTAATATCCATGATAACACATTCCTAGATGCATTAATATCCATGATAACACAGTCCAAGATGCATTAATATCCATGATAACACAGTCCTATATGTATTACTATCCATGATAACACAATCCAAGATGCATTAATATCCATGATAACACAGTCCAAGATGCATTAATACCCATGATAACACAGTCCAAGATGCATTAATATCCATGATTACACATTCCTAGATGTATTAATACCCATGAAAACACAATCCAGGATAAATTAATATCGATGATAACACAATCCAAGTTGAATTAATATCCATAATAACACAGTACTAGATGTATTAATACCCATGATAACACAGTCCAGGATAAATTAATATCCATGATAACACAGTCCATAATAAATTAATGTCTATGATTACACAGTCCTAGATGTATTAATATCCATGATAACACAGTCCAAGATGCATTAATATCCATGATAACACAGTCCAAGATGCATTAATATCCATGATTACACATTCCTAGATGTATTAATACCCATGAAAACACAATCCAGGATAAATTAATATCCATGATAACACAGTCCAAGATGCATTAATATCCATGATAACACAGTCCAAGATGCATTAATATCCATGATAACACAGTCCAAGATGCATTAATATCCATGATAACACATTCCTAGATGTATTAACACCCATGATAAAACAGTCCTGGATGGATTAATATCCATGATAACACAGTCCTATATGTATTACTATCCATGATAACACAGTCCAAGATGCATTAATATCCATGATAACACAGTCCAAGATGAATTAAGATCCATGATTACACAGTCCAAGATGCATTAATATCCATGATATCACAGTCCAAGATGCATTAAGATCCA
Organism: Unio pictorum; assembly: GCA_030141615.1. NCBI lineage: Eukaryota > Metazoa > Mollusca > Bivalvia > Unionida > Unionidae > Unio > Unio pictorum. Next base: position 6,012,264 of record JARLTB010000116.1, on the reverse strand, counting down.
TGATAACGCAGTCCAAGATGCATTAATATCCATGATAACACAATCCTAGATGGATTAATATCCATGATAACACATTCCTAGATGCATTAATATCCATGATAACACAGTCCAAGATGCATTAATATCCATGATAACACAGTCCTATATGTATTACTATCCATGATAACACAATCCAAGATGCATTAATATCCATGATAACACAGTCGAAGATGCATTAATATCCATGATAACACAATCCAAGTTGAATTAATATCCATGATAACACAGTACTAGATGTATTAATACCCATGATAACACAGTCCAGGATAAATTAATATCCATGATAACACAGTCCATAATAAATTAATATCTATGATTACACAGTCCTAGATGTATTAATATCCATGATAACACAGTCCAAGATGCATTAATATCCATGATAACACAGTCCAAGATGCATTAATATCCATGATTACACATTCCTAGATGTATTAGTACCCATGAAAACACAATCCAGGATAAATTAATATCCATGATAACACAGTCCAAGATGTATTAATATCCATGATAACACAGTCCTAGATGTATTAATACCCACGATAACACAGTCCAGGATAAATTAATATCCATGATAACACAGTCCAAGATGCATTAATATCCATGATAACGCATTCCTAGATGCATTAATATCCATGATAACACAGTCCAAGTTGCATTAATATCCATGATAACACAGTCCTATATGTACTACTATCCATGGTAACACAGTTCAAAATGCATTAATATTCATGATAATACAGTCCAGGATGCATTAATATCCATGAAAACACAGTCCAAGATGCATTAATATCCATGATAACACATTCCTAGATGCATTGATATCCATGATAACACAGTCCAAGATGCATTAATATCCATGATAACACAGTCCTATATGTACTACTATCCATGGTAACACAGTTCAAAATGCATTAATGTCCATGGTAACACAGTCCTAGATGTATTGATATCCATTAAAACACAGTCCAAGATGCATTAATATCCATGATAACACAGTCCAAGATGCATTAATATCCATGATAAGACATTCCTAGATGCATTAATATCCATGATAACACAGTCCTATATGTACTACTATCCATGGTAACACAGTTCAAAATGCATTAATATCCATGATAATACAGACCTAGATGTATTAATATCCATGATAACACAGTCCAGGATAAATTAATATCCATGATAACACATTCCTAGATGCATTAATATCCATGATAACACATTCCTAGATGCATTAATATCCATGATAACACAGTCCTATATGTACTACTATCCATGGTAACACAGTTCAAAATGCATTAATATCCATGATAATACAGTCCAAGATGCATTAATATCCATGTTAATACAGTCCAAGATGCATTAATATCCATGTTAATACAGTCCAAGATGCATTAATATCCATGATAACACAGTCCAAGATGTATTAATATCCATGATAACACAGTCCAAGATGCATTAATATCCATGATAACACAGTCCAAGATGCATTAATATCCATGATAAGACATTCCTAGATGCATTAATATCCATGATAACACAGTCCTATATGTACTACTATCCATGGTAACACAGTTCAAAATGCATTAATATCCATGATAATGCAGACCTAGATGTATTAATATCCATGATAACACAGTCCAGGATAAATTAATATCCATGATAACACATTCCTAGATGCATTAATATCCATGATAACACATTCCTAGATGCATTAATATCCATGATAACACAGTCCTATATGTACTACTATCCATGGTAACACAGTTCAAAATGCATTAATATCCATGATAATACAGTCCAAGATGCATTAATATCCATGTTAATACAGTCCAAGATGCATTAATATCCATGTTAATACAGTCCAAGATGCATTAATATCCATGATAACACAGTCCAAGATGCATTAATATCCATGATAACACAGTCCAAGATGCATTAATATCCATGATAACACATTCCTATATGTATTAATATCCATGATAACACAGTCCTATATGTACTACTATCCATGGTAACACAGTTCAAAATGCATTAATATCCATGATAACACAGTTCAAAATGCATTAATATCCATGTTAATACAGTCCAAGATGCATTAATATCCATGATAACACAGTCCAAGATGCATTAATATCCATGATAACACAGTCCAAGATGCATTAATATCCACGATAACACAGTCCAAGATGCATTAATATCCATGATAACACAGTCCTATATGTATTAATATCCATGATAACACAGTCCAAGATGCAATAATATCCAGGATAATAAATTCCTAGACGCATTAATATCTATGATATCTGAGTACTAGAAGCATTTATATCCAGAATAACACAATCCTTGATGATAATCTACAATCCATGATATCACACCGCTCCGGTGGCCTAGTGGTTAGAGCGTGCACCTCGGTTGCGGGAGGTTGTGGATTTGATACACGGCCGAGTCATATCAAAGACTTACAGAGGTTAGCGTTCGGACTGTTCGGCCTGGTGTCAGGATAATGTGACTGGGTGGGACATCATGATACATGTCTGCGGCATGATGCCCCAGTGCCAGACATCACTTTAAACTGCCACATTGCATTCATCATAGCGATATGACTGAAAAAGTGTTAATTCTACGTTAAAAATCCTAATCACACACACACACATACACACACACACATCCATGATAATACCATCCAAAGTGTATTTAATCATACTATCTGCGTCTTAAATGCAGTACAATTCTTGATGACACATTCATAAATGCTTTCATGTCCATGGAATAAAAAAATCGTCATAATTGCATAAAGGGTATTTTATAAAATCGTTATAAACCCATTTAGAGTCAATGATGGAGATTAAACATGCATTAAATCAATGCTAACACTGTCATAAACAAATTTCATTTACTGTGTGTGTACAGTGTACAAGCGTTGGGTGTTGCTAGTTGTGTTTTTATGGTTGTACTATTCAATATTTTGTTTAGTATTTATGCTACACGTACTGATATAATTATAATTGACATTCAAGCTATTAGAAGCTTCACTAAATGCCAATCAATAACTGCCAATAAAGGTAATGTTGGGCTACCCAGAGTACAAGCCTGCAAACTAAATAAGAGCGATGTCTATCGTTTTGAAATAAAATTGATAATTTGAATCAAAAATTGAATTGCAACTACAATAATTCACTTTACCTCATCCAAATATAACAATGGCGCAAATGTTTAAACTTGCCATGTATTGAATGACAAGCCAGGTATGATACAGGTAAATTTAGACTTGTATATGTACATACACAGGACGAATATTGCGAATATAGGCATATCAACTAGGCAAGGGACATATAGTTTGTATATTGCCTGTGAAAACCAGCCATTTCTAAAGTCCGTCTAGTTGAGACTTATTGAGAGGACAATAATTCTTTAATGTGTTGCAATTTAAGAACCAGCCGAGCAATCATGAATCCATGCTTGACCAGGATCAGATGGCTGTATGCCTTGTATTTCCATATGATTCTCGACACATTTTCTTCTGGTAAGTATTATAATCTTTATGTGTACATCTGTTGGAGTTTGGGAAAAAGAAGATTAGAAAGATGTAATCTGCAGATAATTTGAATGGCATGGATGTATAATCCTAGTTTGCTTCTTCTTCACGTATATTAGTGTGATGTTTGTACAAAAAATCAACTGTTTGGTAAATATTTATTTGTATCTTGGAATTGAAGATCTCTAAAAATATTCCTTCTGTATTTCACCACAGTACAATGTAGTTTTTCATTAAGAAAAATTTAGTTATATGATAGAAATTTTTTAGATTGGTCAAAATTAATCAAAATAGGATATGAGGAGGCTCTGTGTCTAATACAAACTAATATACTAAGACAGGCATTCAAACATAGTCGGGTAGACAATTCTAAATATTTCGTTGTCTTTTTTATTGCCATATTGTATCAGATAAGTGTGCTGATGCTAAACAGATCAAACTAATCCACTTCCTAAAACCTTCTAATAACATGTTCAAAAACCGTATCAACCACTTCCGTTTTTATTCTCGTAATATCATGTCCAATGGCCGTAAAAACCACTAACGTTTTAATTCTCGTAATATTATGTCCAATGGCCGTATAAACCAATAACGTTTTAATTATCGTTATATCATGTCTGAAAACCGCATGCAAGTTGGCGTATAGCTTCCTAAAATATGATGTCTGAGAAAGTGTATTACCTTTCATGGGCTGGTATGATATCGCCTGAATTTCGGTCTAACGACACTCGGCAAGATGAATAATCATTGTAGTTACATAAATCAAATTTAAAATATTGTAAAGCGTCGCTGAAATACACACAAATTTGCTCTAAACTTGATATTATGTGTGCTCAAAGCGCATTCTTAACTCCCATATCTCCTCTCGTCCAAGTAATTCCCTCCTGATGTAATTATTTTTATATGGAAGTAATTACGCGAAGTATCATGTAGCATTGTATAAGACTAATACGGGTCTTCAAAGTCGGCAATAAATATGTGTGCACAGACTAATACGGGTATTAAAAAAGTCACTAATAGGAATGTGTGTGTACCGACTAATACCGGTTTTCAAAATCGGTAATGGAAATGTGTGTACAGACTAACACCGGTTTTCAAAATCGGTAATGGAAATGTGTGTACAGACTAATACCGGTTTTCAAAATCGGTAATAGAAATGTGTGTACAGACAAATACCGGTCTTCAAAATCGGTAATAGAAATGTGTGTACAGACTAATACCGGTTTTCAAAATCGGTAATAGAAATGTGTGTACAGACTAATACCGGTTTTCAAAATCGGTAATAGAAATGTGTGTACAGACTAATACCGGTTTTCAAAATCGGTAATAGAAATGTGTGTCCAGACTAATACCGGTCTTCAAAATCGGTAATGGAAATGTGTGTACAGACTAATACCGGTTTTCAAAATCGGTATGAGCTAGATGGCTACTTGTTAATATAGAGCTCAAACTTAATATCAGGAATATGGTTACAGACTATTATGGATCTTTAAAATTTATATCCGGGATACTATCCTGATTATGACTACATATTTCATGCACGCAATTGATAGTTCTGCATTTTGACAGACTCACATCAACACAAACAAGCGGGATTGAATGCAGTATTTCATAACTGTATGTAAATAACACTAAGTACAAAAAGTGTAGTGAGATGATGCAATCCTAGGCTTAGGTATATATATAAAAATGTGAAACAAATAAATCACCATCCTCAGTTCACCCCTACCCACTGTACATATACATAGAGCAGGTTTAAGTTGGGGAATAGCAATCACATATACTACTCTCATTCCACGTAATTTTACAGAGTGCAATCTTTGCTTTGGCAAGACGGATTTTACAAATTGTAATCCGTATTTGGCAACATGGACTTTAAACATGCTTTGGCAAGACGGATTTTACAAATTGTAATCTTTATTTGGCAACATGGACTTTAAACATGCTTTGGCAAGACGGATTTTACAAATTGTAATCTTTATTTGGCAACATGAACTTTAAACATGCTTTGGCAAGACGGATTTTACAAATTGTAATCCTTAGTTGGTAACATGGACTTTAAACATGCTTTGGGAAGACGGCTATTTAAAGATTGTAATCGTTATTTCTAAGTTCTTATTTCGTAGCAATTCTTACTTTAATATGTATATTCATTGTATCACTCGATATATTGTCTTATATGCGGTATAGGTCACTACGCTGACATTTGAAAATAACAGAAAATACTCAGGTTCTGTAACAAAAATAATATTATATCATGAATATTGCGATACACTTTCATTAATTCATCAAATTAAATATCAAATCATTTCACGTGGGCTGATGTATCCTTACAAGATATTATATCGAGTAATTTACTGTACTTTTACTTTTCATTTATATTGTGTTTATGCAAAGCGTTTATAAGAATGATATTTGTTGTTGTATAGTATTAGCGGGAGGGGGAAATTAGAACACCTCACGTTATCAAGTTGATATCATTCACTTCAGTTCCGTGCATTTGTATTGGTAAACTCATCGTTTCAAAGGCATTTATTTTCGTTTTCTCAGAATTAATCTTTACTTGTGTCGAAAGAATGAACATCACTGTCAATCAACGTGATAATTTCATGACTTAAAACACGTCTAAAGGGCACATTGTAGGATACAATATTTGTCTAAATTTGTCTTGACTTTCTTTGAGCGAGTATTTATGATTCATCCCGTTTTTTCAATAAGTTATTGCACTCTTTGCCCTTCGCATGTGATCTAGTTATTTATTTATTAACAAACAATGATACAATGCCTGACTTTCCATTTTTCCTTGACTTATTTTCTAATTGACAGAAATTACAAATGCTAAATGGGATTCGGACCAAGCGTTTGTAAATAACCTGGATACATCAACAATCATATGGAAAAGAAATAATATCTCCTTGGTCAATTGTGGCGTTATCTGCAACCAGAATCCGTCTTGTTGGTCTTTTTTCTATCATTCGAATATGCGGTTGTGCCTAGTATCAAAGTCTTTCAAAAGAGGTCTACCACCTGATGAGGAGATCCAACAAGGATGGAACTACTATACAAGTATGTCAGTTGCATGTTGCTCAATATCATTTACTGTATAACGATTCCCAAAATTAGCACTTTATGTTTTTGTTCCAAATATTTTAAAAGAACATATCTATAAGCGTATTTATTAAGACATAAAGGACTCCCTCTTTACATCTTCTCCATGACTTAAGTTCTAATGTGGAATTTGAGCACTAAAGACTCTCGTAGGAATATTGGACATGGTTTTTATTCTGTAACCTGTAAAACTTGAATTTGGATGCCACTGGCAGTTGAAAATGGTATTAAAACTGTCATGGTGTTCAAGGCATATGCGCGGTTCCCAGAGCTACTTTGAACACAACTCAAATGTTGATGGTGTATATTAAACACCTGTTGAAACTGGTACGAAACAAATGCAACACTGTTAAATAAAGAATCCAATGTTAAAATTCATATGTACAGTACAGGTATTGATACAAGACATAATTAAACACCTATAATACATGAGTACGGTACAAGTCTTGATACAAAGCATAATTAAACACTGTGATTCCTGAGTACGGTACATGTCTTGATACAACGCATAATTAAGCACTGTGATTCCTGAGTACGGTACAGATCTTGATAAAGGTATATTTGAACACTGTAATTCCTGAGTACGTTAACTATCTTAATATGATATATAATTTAACACTATTTTAAAAACCGTTACGTATGTGGCTACACACACGAGGATATTTACCGAACAACTATTGCTTGTTAATGGAAGCACATTTTAAGAACGGCTTTGTAAATAAGCGCCCTTGACCAAAAAGGCAAATAAACTAGTACACAGCAAACAAAATATAAAAATGTGAAGAAGGAGAACAAGAGCAATAAGAACAAGTAAAAGGAGAAATAGAAACATGTATCATAGTAAAATTTACAAACGTGTAACCCTATATTTAAAGTAAGTAAAAGTTACGAGAAAGTATTAGCATATTAAGGGAAACGTACCGATCAAGTCGTGTAAGTAATAAAAAAAATCACTTAAAGGGAAATTTATGTTTCTTGGCAAAGTAAGATTATAGATGCAATCATTTCAAATTAGATATTTACTGTCGCAGCCATTCAACTTTGAGAAATGTCAAAAACTAGTAATGCTAATTATCATGAGAAGAAATTGAAAGCAGTGAATCAATCATCAAACGTCATAATTCATCTTGTATAGTTTGCCTTCATAGAATTAGTAACAGTTTTCTTCCTCAAGACGGATCACACAGATAAAGATTTTATTCTTCTCAAAAGGGAATCTTGTTCTATATCATTGAAAGTGACCTGTTTCCTTCTATTGGTTAAGACATATAGGTCACTGCACAAATAAAAATAAATTTTATTTTTACAAGCAACCCGCGATCAATCAACACAGTAACATTCTCTGTGACGAGATCAATCAATACAGTAACATTCTCTGTGACGATGATATGGCATGAACGGTGAGCACTCAATCTGAATAATTCACGAGAAAGTTGTTGATACATGAAGCACGTTGGAAAGTGAGCAAGATGTCGGCAAGGTACTGATCTTAAGCAGTTTTCATACATGTATTTTGCGTGACACAGTCTTCAAAATAATGTTTCCATGTCAACGCGAAATATTCATTTTAGAATGTCTGAACGAATCCAGTGAAAAACTGAATTTTAAGCGCGAATTAGGCAAATTATTCACAAATGCTGATTTAACATTAAGGTGCTCGAAATGAAAAAAGGCCCAAATAGAATTCTCAATTTAAGTTTAACAAAAAAGTGTATTCACAAAATATACATACACTTATTAAGTATAGAACAATATCTTCTGATATAAATTGGTGTATCCCTGAGTGTTGCTAGTGGTGATGTGAATACATAGCAGACCCAAGGTGGAAGCTATGGACAATTTGTCGATGTCAAAGCTTTGCTCAAATGTAAAGTATCTCAAATTTAAATGTCTGTCAGATTCTCGCGGGTCATGAGCGTTATTCATACAATATTGTATAAGTCCCACTTTGTCAAAGGGTATTGCACAACATACAGTAACAACACTATAACCCACTCCCCTCTGATACTCTAAGAGATGACCGGTTCGAGTATAGAATGTATATGGTAACCTGAGCTGGTATATTGAACACAACAACTACGAGCCCCCCCCCCCAAAAAAAAAAGATAAATAAACAATTTAATCAAATACATACACAATGAAATTCCCTTTCATTAGGAATACACGCGGTTTAGAATTGAACTCTCACCGAATTACAAATAGGTTTGAAATAGAATTAAACAAATTTAGCCGTTCTATTACTGATAGTTACATGTCATCATAGGATCGAGTGTCCAATCAAAATTATCTGCTTTGTTCAATTTTCATAACCTGTTATCCTCGAACTACGTTCACTGCTCAATCCAATGTTGATCTGAAAGTTCCTGTCCCCCGAGATACTTTTCCCTCATGAATGTTCCGCTTGAACTCAGACTTGAGCACTGTATCAATGTATACACCTCGCAATTTCTCCTTCACAATTCCCTTTTCCCGTACTTGTAATTTCTTTATTTCGGTACTGCATATCTTCCCAAAAAAAGCTATTTTTCTTCCTTCCAAAAGAAAATTAAAGCAGCCTAGGTATCTCGTTACACTGGTAATAGCTGAGACTATCCGTTGTCCTGATTCAAACAATCAGATATTACTATCAGTGATAACAATTTTACGGCTAGTAATTAATTACACATGTCTTCAAATCAATACAGTTTAAACCGTCTGTTAATTCAGTTTGCCTTGACCTAATACATTATACACTGTCGCTAAATTATCTACGGCATCAAAATTCGGTGAATTCACATGTATTCTTGTAAATCATTAATTACAGTAACACATTAAATTCTTAGAACACAATCATTATTCAAACAATAGGGTAAATTCAAGTATTAACGTAACACTTCCTATAATAATTCAACATAGTGTTTTTACGACATCAATTAACACTACATCATTCTTAACTACGAATTAAGGTAAGAATTCTAATTCATAATTCAAAAGCACATTACTAAATTAATGTAACAGATGAAACTAATCATACAAATGTATCAAAAAAATCATGTAAATCTGTAAACGAAGTTGCATCACAATAATCGTGGAATTGAGACAAATACCTCGTGTTTTTGGTGTGTCTCAACCGTTGGTTTGTGGTGGTTTTTCCCTGGTCTACTGCTTTATGGAGGTACTTCCCTAAAATACGCTCCGGAGTCTTTATTCCAAAAATAATAATAATTGTACACTGGTTCTCTTGCAGAGCACTTTTTTGAAAGACTGAATTATAATTCAGCTAGTAGGATATTATATTCTAAAGATTTCTCGTGTAAAACACACCCCTTATTCAACAGTGGCCAATGAGAACAAATATATTTTCTCGTACTTTCCTTTAAAAGTCGCTTACATCAGCGTGTCAAGATGACACGCTTTGTGTTTAAGTGACATGTCTCTTATTTCTATCAATTCTGACATTTTCGTGATAAAATGAAACTGTTACCAGGTCACGTCGGTCAGTACTGACTCCTGTATAAACAAGATGTTAATTAGTACTGCAGTCGGCTAGCCTTTCCAGGCACCCCCTCCTGCATGATGTGTCGTAAATTTAACTAATGGCTAGCTGGCTAGAATAGTTATTTAATAGATTCGACCGAAATTTTGCACTTCACAATTCAATGACATAAACTTAGTCACATTCAGTAATGATCTGAGACTCTATATTAGTGACAACTTTTAATGATACAAAACCAGTTGTGTTCCTAAACAGTGATACTATTCTCATGTTTAACAAAGTACATGTGCAGTTTAACATAACATGCTATCGACAAACGTCATATTGAGATGATATACTTCAATACAATTAAAGCGACAAATCAAGTTGTCGGAATAAAAGATAACAAATCTGGACCTGATGTAAATGAAAAATAGTGCTATGTATAGGAAGACATCCTATTAACTCATGTGACAGAGTACCACGTTTATAATTAATGAGTTTGTATGCCCTGGTCTTGTCTCTGTAACATCATTACATGCCACGTTCACGAGTTACGTGTCACGAGTCGCTATAATCCGAATTCTACACATCTAACATCATTTACGATGCACAAAAGAAATGTAGACCCCATTTTCTTGGGCGAAAAGCTACCCGTTTCGGAACATTTGTTTGTGTCTGAAGTTTAGACCTTTTAGCTGAGACCTAAGGCATACAGTCCATACTGTATAAAGACATGTGGACAGTTACACAAAGAAGATTACGTTTGATTTGTTTTGACAAAACAGTGGGCAGAACACGAAAGTTATGGGTCCAATACGCAAAAATATTTAGATACGCTTTGTACATGTAGCATGGTGTCCCACTCAGTCACATTATCTTGACACCAGACCGACCAGTCCTAACACTAACCTCTTAATGCTGAGCGCCAAGTGAGGCAGATAGCCCACCGGATCGGTGAAGGTGGGTTTTGAAATGAATCAAGTAATGAGATAAATGATCAAGGACCTCGCACATGTGTAGGAGGACATGAGGTAAATTACAGGAAACTGACACAGGGGTCATGCTTGGAGCATTGCCTAAGTAGCACTTAATGTTATCCAGTGACTATATAAAGTATATCCAGTGACTATATAAAGTATATCCAGTGACTATATAAAGTATATCCAGTGACTATATAAAGTATATCCAGTGACTATATAAAGTATATCCAGTGACTATATAAAGTATATCCAGTGACTATAAAGTATATCCAGTGACTATATAAAGTATATCCAGTGACTATATAAAGTATATCCAGTGACTATATAAAGTATATCCAGTGACTATATAAAGAAAATCTCGAATCAAAACCAAACAAAATTCAAAAGATTCAACCAAAAAATGAAACTGAAAATAAATCCACAAAATCCAGTGGGAAGGATCAGTTATCTATTCAAAACTCCAATGGCAAATTCAGCGGTACACAACGTTCAAGAAAAGCAACATACGTCTAAAACTTGTATTCAGCATCTTTTGGACAAACAGTTGTTAGTAACATAAAAGGACCAACATCAAAAAAATATATTTTGAGGACATTCTCTCTCTCTCTCTCTCTCTCTCTCTCTCTCTCTCTCTCTCTCTCTCATATATATATATATATATATATATATATATATATATATATATATATATATATATATATATATATATATTCGTGTGATTCTTATGCCTATTGTTACAGATCTTATATACACAAATGTGGTGTTGAAATTATTGATTACGTTACCAATAAACTATACAAAGAATATGCATTGTCTTTGCCCAGTAACGTATATTCCCTGTAAGATTATTTGGTTTAATGGCTTTTAGTGGTTTTATGAGCTCTATTTATTTTACTAAAATCTCGAACAGCCTGATAGTAATAGCAAAATATCGATTTTAATCAGAAAATATAACCATTATTGATACATGCGGCTATCTACTGAAACACATTTGTATTATTGGTTAAAGCTACCTAAAATAAATCGAGTATCTGGGGTTATGTGTAAGTGACGAACTGAACAAACGTTACTAAGCTATAAACATATTGTAAACGTGAAGTGCGCGATAAAATGGAACAGTTAGAGATGTTACAATTGTGCGGAAAACATTTAAAGCCAAACATGGAAAGTCCTTTTTTATAAAAATTACAGTTACAAAGTGCCTTATTAACCGTATTCCACCAAAAAGTCTCTGATGAGAAAATGTATCTTAAGAAACTAATTATTACCATTATATTATAAATATATAGTCTAGCATCAGCTTTTAAAACAAAAATGGCGTTTATGTGATTTCAGCATCTTTCTTACCTAGCTATAATTCTCAATGGATTCCGAAACGATTTCGGATTACGAATCCAGCACTCTTCCAAACTATTAACAAGAGAAGCGCAATTTCTCTCTCTCTCTCTCTCTCTCTCTCTCTCTCTCTCTCTCTCTCTCTCTCTCTCTGTATATATATAAATATATATATATATATATATATATATATATATATATATATATATATATATATATATATATATATATATATATATATATATATATATATATATATATATCTGTATCATTACATTCACAGAGCCACGACAATGTGATGGAGACTATGTTTACTACCAGCCACTCGGACTGTGTTTCAAAATTCACGTGGATCAAAAGAACTTTTCTGATGCAATGGCTGTCTGCGAATCAGAGGGAGCTAAGCTATTCAAGATCGAGGATGAATACGAGTTTAATTACATTCAGCATGTGTTGATCGGTATAGTACGATTTTCAGTACATTCAGCAAGTGTTGATGGGTATATTACATGTTTCAGTACATTCAGAACGTGTTGATTGGTATATTACGTGTTGTATTACATTCAGAACGTGTTGATGGGTATATTACGTGTTTCAGTACATTCAGCAAGTGTTGATGGGTATATTACATGTTTCAGTACATTCAGAAAGTGTTGATGGGTATATTACGTGTTTCAGTACATTCAGAAAGTGTTGATGGGTATATTACGTGTTTCAGTACATTCAAAACGTGTTGATGGGTATATTACATGTTTCAGTACATTCAGAACGTGTTGATGGGTATATTACATGTTGTATTACATTCAGAACGTGTTGATGGGTATATTACGTGTTAAAGTACATTCAGAAAGTGTTGATGGGTATATTACATGTTTCAGTACATTCAGAAAGTGTTGATGGGTATATTACATGTTTCAGTACATTCAGAACGTGTTGATGGGTATATTACATGTTGTATTACATTCAGAACGTGTTGATGGGTATATTACGTGTTTCAGTACATTCAGAAAGTGTTGATGGGTATATTACGTGTTTCAGTACATTCAGAACGTGTTGATGGGTATATTACGTGTTTCAGTACATTCAGAACGTGTTGATGGGTATATTACGTGTTTCAGTACATTCAGAAAGTGTTGATGGGTATATTACGTGTTTCAGTACATTCAGAACGTGTTGATGGGTATATTACGTGTTTCAGTACATTAAAAACGTGTTGATGGGTATATTACGTGTTAAAGTACATTCAGAAAGTGTTGATGGGTATATTACGTGTTAAAGTACATTCAGAACGTGTTGATGGGTATATTACATGTTTCAGTACATTCAGAAAGTGTTGATGGGTATATTACGTGTTAAAGTACATTCAGAAAGTGTTGATGGGTATATTACGTGTTAAAGTACATTCAAAACGTGTTGATGGGTATATTACGTGTTTCAGTACATTCAGAAAGTGTTGATGGGTATATTACATGTTTCAGTACATTCAGAAAGTGTTGATGGGTATATTACGTGTTTCAGTACATTCAGAACGTGTTGATGGGTATATTACGTGTTGTATTACATTCAGAACGTGTTGATGGGTATATTGCGTGTTTCAGTACATTCAGAACGTGTTGATGGGTATATTACGTGTTGTATTACATTCAGAACGTGTTGATGTGTATATTACGTGTTTCAGTACATTCAAAACGTGTTGATGGGTATATTACGTGTTTCAGTACATTCAGAACGTGTTGATGGGTATATTACGTGTTTCAGTACATTCAGAACGTGTTGATGGGTATATTACGTGTTTCAGTACATTCAAAACGTGTTGATGGGTATATTACGTGTTTCAGTACATTCAGAAAGTGTTGATGGGTATATTACGTGTTTCAGTACATTCAGAACGTGTTGATGGGTATATTACGTGTTTTGTTACATTCAGAACGTGTTAAACGCTAAAATAGGATCATCCAAAGTCACATGTTGTAGTTAAAATACGATTTTCATTACATCCAACACGTGTTGAAGGGTGTAGTACGAGTTGCTGAACATTATGCACGTATTGCATGGTAAAATAATGCTTTAAAGTAAGCAAGCATTGTTGTGTATAATATGATTTAAAGTAAGCAAGCATTGTTGTGTATAATATGATTTAAAGTAAGCAAGCATTGTTGTGTATAATATGATTTGCTAAACAGTAAGCTTGTGTAGCAAAGTAAACAAACGCGTAACATTACAGTAAGTGCCCAGGCTAAATTTCTGACAAAACATGATGGAAAAATTTGTGAACCTAAACTAAATGATGTGTAAAAAGTTAAACATTTTCATTTTATTTGTTAAATAGTTTTTAAAATATATTTTGCAATTTGCGATTATAGCTATTGCTACACAAACCAATCTGCCTTTAAGAAAACACATTTGTAAACAAATAATAGTTTGGAAAAAATATTAGAAAGTCCAAGGAGATCTTTATAATATTGTACACATAAGACCATTCTGTTCATATAAGCTAATGGATACATGTTTAACTCAGTATTCAATATTGTACACATAAGACCAGTCTGTTCATATAAGCTAATGGATACATGTTTAACTCAATATTGTACACATAGGACCAGTCTGTTCATATAAGCTAATGGATACATGTTTAACTCAGTATTCAATATTGTACACATAGGACCAGTCTGTTCATATAAGCTAATGGATACATGTTTAACTCAGTATTCAATATTGTACACATAAGACCAGTCTGTTCATATAAGCTAATGGATACATGTTTAACTCAATATTGTACACATAAGACCAGTCTGATCATATAAGCTAATGGATACATGTTTAACTCAGTATTCAATATTGTACACATAGGACCAGTCTGTTCATATAAGCTAATGGATACATGTTTAACTCAGTATTCAATATTGTACACATAAGACCATTCTGTTCATATAAGGTAATGGATACATGTTTAACTCAATATTGTACACATAAGACCACTCTGTTCATATAAGCTAATGGATACATGTTTAACTCAATATTGTACACATAAGACCAGTCTGTTCATATAAGCTAATGGATGCATGTTTAACTCAGTATTCAATATTGTACACATAGGACCAGTCTGTTCATATAAGCTAATGGATACATGTTTAACTCAGTATTCAGCTACTTTTAAGACATGTTACTGTTTCGATTGTATTTCGTTATTTCATTAGAATATGTTTTAAAGATGTAACCGCATTTTATTAAATTAATCTAATTTCCTGAAACAGATATCAACAAATCCTATTTTCCAGGAGTAGCCGCTACATTAGGGCAAGGACCGTTTATCGGACTAAGGGCTGTTGGATCTGGAAGAGAATGGACATGGTGGAACGGGCAAGCTGTTTCATATTACGCATGGTCTACTGGACAACCAGATAATTATTTAAACGACGAGAAATGTGGGCAACTCTCTATCTACAATGTATTTAAATACAATGATGCTTCTTGCGCTGCTCAATTGTCTTATATTTGCCAGCGGTATGTATGATTGGTTAACTCTGACCGTTATGAGACAAATATTGTCCGAAATAGGAACATATTAATGTCAAATTTAAACAAATTGTTATATACCTCCGTTCGAAGAAAAGAAGTCTACATTATCTCAACGCGCCTTACAGAACAAAGAAATATTATTTTCGCATAGACTATTTCAGCGTATATTTAAAAAGAATAATATCTAACACTATACCATTTAGCGACGTCTGTATAACTATGTTTCCTTACTCTTTGATCGCTCCTAACGTCTTTAAGCTCCCATCTTTTGTAGGAATGTGTAATACTTGTGCATGTTTTCATTTGATAATAACTGGACTGTTTGGGGTGACAAATTGCAATGAAATTATATCATTCCACTTCCGATGCATAAAATATATACGGTTATTTACGTTACTTGATCCTTATTATATATCGTTACACCTCTTGCAAATTGGAGAGAATGGTGTTTACGCTTTACACCACTTGTCTTTCCTGTTGGAAATAAATGACTGAAAAAGAGTACTAAACATAGGGGAAGATATTTAAAGAAACAGCAACAACTAACATTGATTTTAAGAGCCAGAAAAGACAGAAAAATACATCTGATACAAGCACGTAGAAAGAAAAGACAGAAAAATACATCTGATACAAGCACGTAGAAAGAAAAGACAGAAAAATACTTCTGATACAAGCACGTAGAAAGAAAAGACAGAGAAATACATCTGATACAAGCACTAGAAAGAAAAGACAGAAAAATACTTCTGATACAAGCACGTAGAACGAAAAGACAGAAAAATACATCTGATACAAGCACGTAGAAAGAAAAAACAGAAACATACATCTGATACAAGCACGTAGAAAGAAAAGACAGAAAAATACATCTGATACAATCACGTAGAAAGAAAAGACAAAGACATAAGATACTGCGTTTTCTTGGTGAAGTTTAATGCGTTCTGCTTGAGTGCTTAGACCCGGTGTAGTTCAATGCGTTCTGCTTGAGTGCTTAGACCCGGTGTAGTTCAATGCGTTCTGCTTGAGTGCTTAGACCCGGTGTAGTTCAATGCGTTCTGCTTGAGTGCTTAGACCCAATATCAACTTCTGTTATTAGTACCTCTCTTTCATCCGGGGAATTCTATCATTTTTCAAAACTGCCATTGTAAAACATCTGTTGAAGAAAGCGACACTCGACAAATTTAAAGAACTACCGCCCAGATTCTAATCTACCGTTCATATAAGAAATCTTAGGAACAATTGTTCTAATCCAACTTGTATCTCATTCGAATTCAAACCGTCTTTTTAGGATTCCACAGTCTGCATATCGCCCATAGTACAGTACTGAAACTACTCTTGTCAAAGTAGTTAATGAACTTCTCTCAGCTTTGGAAAGCTGAAAGATTGCAGTCCTCACCCTCCTTGATGTGTACGCTGCATTTGACATGATATATTAAATCACTGTCTCCAGCATGTATTTTGCATTCACAATACAGCTTTAATGTGGCTCAAGTCCTACTTAGTCCACAGGAGATAACTTGTATCTGCAAATGGAATACACTCCAGCTCAGTTGATGTATGTTGTGGTGTCCAACAGGAGTCTGTTCTTGGACTTGTTCTCTTCATTCTATACACTCATCCTCTCTCAAGGGTCATAGATACTCACCCAGTGTCTCACCAATTGTACGCTGATGACACCAACCTATACAAATCCAGACACCCAACTGAAGTTGATGCTACCGTCCAAGGAGTAGAGAGGTGCGTTACTGGTGTGAAATCATGGATGACATGTAACAAGCTGCAGATGATTGATGATAAATCTGACGCCATTCTGAGCACAACACAAAGACTTTCCTATTCATATCCTTTACCTCAGACAACACCAACATTAAATTACCAACATTAAATTCACAGTCAGTACGAAACCTAGGTGTCACCCATGACAGTATTCTCACATTGCACCAACATGTCATGAACATATGCAAGGCTCAATATATTGAGCTAAGACGCATCAGCTCCATTCGCAAATATCTTTCAGTTGATGCCACTAAAAGACTTATGTGTTCCTTAGTACTTTCAAGACTGGACTATTGTCACTCAATTCTCGCTGGATCGTGTCAATATCTACTCCATAAACTTCAAAAATTTCAAAACATAGCTGCTACGATCATCTTTAGAGTACCACGATCAGAGAACACCTCCATGCTGCTCTGTACCATACATTGCTATCCATTCGATATAGAATCAAACTCAAAATGTGGTCTCTGTGCTACGTTTACTAACGGACTCCAGTCCAACATACCTATCTGGCCTCACCCATACGTATAACTGCAGCAAGATACTTACGCTTCTCTTCTGACAATCGTATACTCATTATTCTAACTATATAAAGGAAGTAATATGGTCAACGTTCTTTTGCATACCAGGGCCAAGCAACGTGCAGCGAATTGCCAATTGAAATTAGATGCAAAGATACAGTGGTCCCTTTCAAGAGTGCTCTTAAAACTCACCTTTTTCAACTGCAAAAACAAACTGAAAGACCTAAAAATGTTTCCTACCTTAAATATTTGCAGCATTTCTTATGTGATTTAATGTCATGGTGACTTTTGTTTTTGTGTAATCATATCATTATACATGTTATATATACTAAAGCTACTAAAGTCCTCATTATAATTTATATATATATATATATATATATATATATATATATATATATATATATATATATATATATATATATATATGTTTAAAGTTGGCTACGCCGCGTGTAATGCAAGAATGGTAAATCTTGCAAACTGGGGAAGATAATTTGTAACGTTGTTTCGACCTGGTGTACATTCATGTATCGATCAAGAAAAGGAGAATAGTAATGAAAATATTTGCCTAATTCTTCAACAATACAGAAAAACAAATATTTGTAATATTGACCTGAATCAATGAAATCGCACATCCTTTAAAATCTAAAAGGAAAAATATGCATCAACGTATTATACAAGTCCAGTTCCGGAGAAACATCTGAGTTCCAGTTGAATTATATATACTAACGCACTTTTGAGCAGGCGCACTTGTGAGCAGGCGTGCGTGCATCTCTTGATTACAGGTATGATTATTAAAAGTATTTTAAAGTTCCTCAACTTCATCAACAACGGTAATTCGGGTATTACCAAAAGCGTGACATATGAAACTGGACATGTGGGCTGTGTGCTTGGATATTTGTTTGAACAGACAATTTGAGAGAGGATTTTTCGCTGACTAAATGATCTGACTTATTCAACAGTTTTATTTTTTTCCAACTTGTATTCATTTCAGAATCACAACAGAGTTATGCAAGTCATATGTCAATTTGTTTTTACTTGGCGTACTGTAGACGAGTGATTGCTCCAAGTCATATTTCACGGTTCGTTCTATGGTCCGTTCAAGATATGGTTCAGGGTATATGTGAAGACGACGCAACTTTTATTGTTTTAGCAGAGAAGCAATATTGGCAAAAGGTACATGCGTGTATCCTAGTGTGACGAGTATGACTCTGGTACTAACCATTCCAGTATAAGGCACATTGAATGATTTTAGTGTTTTGGTTTGGTTACAATGAAAGAATTATGGACTATCATTTTGAAAATTAACATATCACCTTTTAACATTTACAATCCTAAACCTAGGCACGTCATAAAAAATTTTGTGTTATGATATTATCTCATTGTTACACACTTGGTTCAATATGTTAAATCGCATCCAACATAATTGCACCGCGTTCATCTTGCTCAGAGGCGTAGAGTGAAAAGTTTCCGAATTCTCGATAGCAGCAAATATGTTATAGACCATGTAACGAATTATCCATGTCAAATAACGAATTACAAGTAAGGCTAGTGACACAAGAAAATTGAAGCACGTTTAGCAAATACTGTCTGGAGATACCCTCACTTTTATCTTTTCCCAACATTGATAGTTGATTAAATTCAGTTTCGTCAGGTTTCTTTTTCTGATTATTAAATTGTAGCGTTTCAAAAATGTAAGAAACAAAAAGATGGCTTTATTTATTTTAACGATGAGATTTGTTTATAGCATGTATATAAGCAATTTTATTACGAGACGGTCTGTTCGCTAAATTGTCTCCAATGTCAGAATTAAAAACCTATGATATGCTACATTGTATAAGGGAGACAATCTTGACAGGCATGCCGGTTCTTCTAATACAGGTTTGTATTCCTGATTACTAATTGCGAAATTACATGGAAAGGGACACTTCAATCTTAACATATTGAGGGTGACAGACAAATACATTCGTCATGTAGACCTAATTCGTCAAGTACACCTAATATGATGACGGTGACAGACAAATACATTCGTCAAGTAGACCTAATATGATGACGGTGACAGACAAATACATTAGTCATGTAGACCTAATACGATGAGGATGACA
This sequence comes from Unio pictorum, assembly GCA_030141615.1. Classification (NCBI taxonomy): domain Eukaryota; kingdom Metazoa; phylum Mollusca; class Bivalvia; order Unionida; family Unionidae; genus Unio; species Unio pictorum. The sequence goes on along the minus strand of JARLTB010000116.1, from coordinate 5,991,898 downwards.
GACAAATACATTCGTCAAGTAGACCTAATATGATGACGGTGACAGACAAATACATTAGTCATGTAGACCTAATACGATGAGGATGACAGACAAATACATTCGTCATGTAGACCTAATATGATGACGGTGACAGACAAATACATTCGTCAAGTACACCTAATATGATGACGGTGACAGACAAATACATTCGTCAAGTAGACCTAATATGATGACGGTGACAGACAAATACATTCGTCATGTAGACCTAATACGATGAGGATGACAGACAAATACATTCGTCATATAGACCTCATTCGTGAAGTAGACTTAATATGATGACGGTGACAGACAAATACATTCGTCATGTAGACCTAATACGATGAGGATGACAGACAAATACATTCGTCATGTAGACCTCATATGATGACGGTGACAGACAAATACATTCGTCATGTAGACCTAATTCGTCAAGTAGACCTAATTCATCAAGTAGACCTAATATGATGACGGTGACAGACAAATACATTTGTAAAGTAGACCTAATTCGTTCAAGTAGACCTAATTCATCAAGTACACCTAATATGATGAAGGTGACAGATAAATACATTCGTCATGTAGACCTAATTCGTCAAGTAGACCTAATTCATGAAGTAGACCTAATATAATGACGGTGACAGACAAATACATTCGTCATGTAGACGTAATATGATGACGCTGACAGACAAATACATTCGTCATGTAGACGTAATATGATGACGCTGACAGACAAATACATTCGTCATGTAGACCTAATATGATGACGCTGACAGACAAATACATTCGTCATATAGACCTAATTCGTCAAGTACACCTAATTCGTTATGTAGACCTATTATGATGACGGTGACAGACAAATACATTCGTCATGTAGACTAATTCGTCAAGTAGACCTAATTCATCTAGTAGACCTAATATGATGACGATGACAGACAAATACATTTATCAAGTTGACTTAATATAACCAACCAGCTATCATTTAAGTTGTGTCAGATTTCTAGGCTAGGATGTCGATTCCTGAGTTGCTGAAAAATACCAATCAATACATCACAGTACTATAATATAATGACTAGGGTCATAAATGTGTATGTGTGTCTGTATGTCTGTCTCTGTCCCTCAGACTGTCTGTCTAATAAGTATATATAGTTTTGACTGGAACGACTTGATATTTTTAAATTAACCATTCCTTGCATTATTCTAGATGCATGGTTTAATCGTTGTTGAAAGTTTTAGTTTAGATTGAATAAGTGCAACATATAACATCAGTGGACGTATTTCGTTTTTTTCTGGACGTTCTCCAATGGTAGCGCCATTATTCATTTGATAAATTCCGTTAGCGACTAATCTAATAACAACAAAGTCTGCCGATGGTTTATAAATTGATTAATGGGTAATGTAAAAGACATACACACGCCTTTTTAAGTCTGCGAAGTTTCACAATTAAATATATGAACAATATATGCTTGATGATTTTTTGTTTATTTCTTATTACTTTATTTATATTAGGAAAATAATAATCAAGAAAAATGTAAATATAATCACCTACATGATCCGGCAATGCACAGTGTTCTCTCTCTCTCTCTCTCTCTCTCTCTCTCTCTCTCTCTCTCTCTCTCTCTCTCTCTCTCTCTCTCTCTCTCTCTCTCTCTTGGTCTGTCTGTCTGTCTGTATATATTTTTTACCATAGTATAACTTAAAATAAATCTAAGCATTTCACAGTGTTGATATCTTGTTTGATTCGTCGATTCACGTAATCTATATGTTAGGATTGAATATTTAGTAAAATTAATAAGACTGATATTTTCTTTGAATTATATTAAAGTAATGTTTTATTTATTTATATTTAAGTAGTTTCTAAAATATATTAAAAGTAATTTCACTTGTTTTTGAAGCACAACTATATAGAATAGAAAGGGTTGCTGAGCAAGTGAAAAAAAGGCAATGTATATAGACATACTGCATAAGACTGATAAAAATAACTATAATCTTGCTAATGTACAGTGTTGCGTGAGATTGTATAACATAATACATGCGTTTGCCGACTTAGTTAGTTCTAGGTTCCATCAGTAAAAATATGTTTCGTAACCTAGTCATTGGCTTTAAGTCCAATTCGGTTAATAAAAGTGGAGTAATATTCTCTAAGAAACTTCAGGACGACACAGAAACAAAATGGCTTCCAACTAACGGATATCCATATTTGGTCTGACATCGTCAAACGAATATAAATAACTACAAAATTAAGTCTTATGACGTAAGATAAAGTGGTTTCCACCTACTGGAACCAGTTGTTTCTTGGGAGAAAGAGTCAGCGTTTTTCTGACTGATACATGGAGGGTATGACCTTGTCTAACCCTCAATCTGGCCGAGTGTGTATAAATACAGATGCGCGAATCAGGTCAGATTCAGTTTTCCGTATCAGCAGAAAAAGATTCTGACTTCTTTATTCCAGGTAAGGAAACTGTATATGTCGTAACTTCTTTTAGGAATAAGTATTTTTAATGATTGAGATTTTGATTGTAAAATTGTTTTGTGTGCAACATTGCTATTGAATTCTTTTATTTGTAATATATTGTAATGGAATGTTTAAATGTTTTAAAGAATTTATATTTAATTATATTTATGTAACTTTTATTATAAAGGTTGAATTCGCTACCAACTTCATGCTTTGATTTAATGTTGAAATAAGTATCCCTTAAGAAAGAAAGAGTAATATCTAGCAATATATTCTAAATCAATATTCTTTTTTTAAAATGAGTAAAGTGCATTAATTGTTATTACATTTAATACTTTTACTATCTTGAAATTGATTGAGAATTAACTATTGTATAATATTCTAAGGTGCAGAAGTTATATGAATAAAATGAAGTTGGAAAGCTTAATGATGAAAATGTAATATGTATTTCATGAATTTTTATTATAAGTTTTTAGATGTGTAATATATATGTGTGTTGATTATTTAAATAAAGTTTTCCGTATCAGCAGAAAAAGATTCTGACCTCTTTATTCCAGCTTCGATTCCGTACCTGACCTAATTCCCTTGACATTTCATAATCGGGTGACATTCTTTATCTGGGGACTCATCCTTTTTCTTCTTTCTATCTTTCTGAGTTCCCAGTGTGTGTTTATGAGACCGATCTATAGAACATTCCAGCCGAACATCTAATAAAAGTCTCATAAAATATATATTCCTTACATGGTACACACATGTGGGTTTAGTGGTCATGAAATGCTGTATTTATACTACTCTATTTTTTCATCCACATCATCTTTAATGTTTAAATAATAAGTTTCTTATTTACTGAATTAGTATAAATGAAAACAGAAATCATAATAATAGAAGTGACGCAAGTTTTCAATTTGGGAAGGGGCCTATGTATATTATCAATAGGTACAGAATGTACAATGGACACGCTGTATAGGGATGATGCGTGTCCTCACTAATCTTATGCGTGTCCTCACTAATCTTATGCGTGTCCTCACTAATCTTATGCGTGTCCTCTCTAATCTTATGCGCGTCCTCACTAATCTTATGCGTGTCCTCACTAATCTTATGCGTGTCCTCACTAATCTTAGGTCGATTCCAAAGCATGTATGTCTTTTTGTATAATATACGAACCAAATATATTTAAAATATCTATGCTTTATCGTTGATACACCACTGGTAAAAGATTCCTTTTTAGGAAACTCAGAAAGCCTCATTTCTTTTGAATTAAATAAATATATATTATGGAAGGTCAGTTGAACAGCTTACACGTGATATATATATGTAGATCAATATGTATCAGTATAACATTATTTCTGTATGTAAAGTAATGCGGTTTCCAAATATTGTACAAGATAAAAAAATATATAAATGTTTGTGTTATGACTCCATCGTCATAAACCTAGTAATAGAAAGAATCAAAATCAACCAGATTTTTTAACAAATGTAACAAATAATTTAGTTGTTAAAGTTAAATATGAAACTTGCAGCATTATGGCATGAATTCAAATAATCCTAAAAAAAGTTGTATGAATGTCCTAAAAACTAAAACATTCTGTATAAGATTTAACACCAGAAATGTAAAGGTTCGTCAGGCATCGTAACTATCACGATAGCCGTGTCTCGAATAATTTACAACAGTTCCAGAATAATAATATTATCAACATAATGGACACAGTCTATGTTAACAGTTCAAACAAAGTTTTTTTTCTCTAAAATAATATCCATGTACAACATAAAACACGTATACAGAAAATATGAAAATGCAAAAGATAGGATTTGAACTTATCGCTCAGTTTAATCCGTAGATACACGGTGTATTACGGTTATGTTTATCAACATACCACCCTTGGCAGACCATACTATTTATTGCGAAATTTCCTATTCATGTGACCTAGCCCAGCCATTTGCAAATTACTCATTTCTTAGAAAACCGTCAAAACCACATCCGTCAATGAGAGATTAACCCAAAGTCGCCACTAAAACTAGTGCTATTACTTATCAACACACACTTAAACATTTACCAATATATTAAAGGCATTGTTAGGCTCTTAACACAATCGGATCACGTAGACAAATTATAAATAACGATATTGTGTACAATTAACAGCCTTTTTTAAAACGAAGTACAGAAATGGATAACACTCATGTACTAGGAGATAATACAACATAGCATTTGGAGCAAGTTTAATTCCTTGGTAACGTAACCTGAAGTGTTTCAAGGCAAAATGGGAGTTTATAAATAAAATCATGACACATATTTCTTAATTTCCGTCTGAAAATGAAGCTTTTTATCTATTTAGTCATAACAGTTGTGCATTCCACCATACTAAACCCGATATCAAAGTACACCTTATTTGTTCACCAAATATGGTGAACATTTTGTTCATTACATGCCAGATGCAAACTTTAAGCATATTTAGGTGAGATCTTGTGGCGAAGTAGCCTAAAGAACTTGCCTGTCTCTATCACTTCCAGCACACCATTGTCGGCATAAGTTCGAGTCTTTGACATGACAATGTTTATATCTAAGAAACCTTGTCTCGAATTTCTGGTGTATTTTTTTTAAACTTACATTACCCGGGTGAGTCCTTGACCACTTTAGCTGGCCGCAATGTACAACATGTCTTGCAGTCAATATGTTGAGTTTACCCCCACCCCCATCCCCAAGAAACAAGAAGAATTAAACCTTTAATCCCATGCAAACTATGTTAAATATGTACGCGCCAGTTTCTTGCATGACGAATAATAATATGTACAAATATATTACTAACGCAAGACATGTTGCAAAGGAGCATTCAATAGGCCATACAAATCTAACAGCTAATACAGATGTTAAGTATGATCTGTTTTTCTTAGTCAGTGGTCTGTCTGAAATTGAAACGTTTTTACTGTGAAATTGTCCTTTCTAGTTTTAAAACGTCCTGCTCGCATATTGACGATGACGTCGTTACGCTGACCAGTTAACATAAATAGCAATCGTGGGTATTTTTAATATTGTATTCGAATAATCAAACGCGACGTAATACAGTCTTTATATTCAGTATTTTAAATTAGCAAAGATGTGAACTACTCGCGATGTTTAAACGATGCGGAAAATCTCTTGGCGTTTCTTCTTTTTAATTGTGGCTTCAACACGTAATAGCTTTTTTAACGTGTTTTAGTGTTACAATTCTAATAGCATCAACAGTATCAATATACAGTATTATTGACGTATTTCGTGTCAGTTTCAACAGTTGTATGGGTCAGTTTATTACAGAATTTTCTGTCTCCTCCGCCTGCATGACAGACTGCACATTCGTAACATTCGCCGTTTCAACCACTATGAACAAGGATATGTATTTAGTGTAAGCTTAGACTTGGACCAAGTACGCAAATCAGGGATTCTTAAGTACGCTTCTTTACCGACACATCAACCCACTGTGTAGAATGATGATGCACCCATCTACCACCCAAATAATGAACAAGACGAATATGCTCCAGCGGTCCCTCAACTACTGCAATACATTATTCAGTCTATTAGTATGGAGCTGACTCGTTTTCTTTTGAATAAAGACTTGCTAATTTTTTTGTCTATCTCACTACAGTGATCGACAATATCTGTATGTCATTTGGAAGGCCTATTTTTCCAGTCTTATGAGAGAGTTACAAGTTACCACTAATGAAGAAACTGACTTATTAGCAACATGGTAAAGCCCTGACTCTTACAAATATGCACTTAGCCATGGTAAGGCCCTGACTCTTCCAAATATGCACTTAGCCATGGTAAGGCCCTGTCTATTCCAAATATGCACTTAGCCATGGTAAGGCCCTGATTATTCCAAATATGCACTTATAATCATATCGTCGAACGTGAGTAATCATTCTAAAGGACTACAAAGAATCTGAAAGCATCGGAATGAGAGGAATGGTTTCCCAGTATTGGTTATAAACGTGCTTTTTTGAAATAATATCAATGTGTTAACTGTCAGTGTCGTTGTAAATTACCTTAGTCTATGTAGAATGTGTTAACTGTTAGTGTCGTTGCAATTTACCGTAATCCCTGTATAATGTGTTAACTGTCAGAGTCGTTGTAATTTATCGTAATCTCTGTAGAATGTGTTAACTGTGAGTGTCGTTGCAATTTACCGTAATCCCTGTATGATGTGTTAACTGTCAGAGTCGATGTAACTTATCCTAATCCTTGTATAATGTGTTAAGTGTCAGAGACGTTGTTATGCACCCTAGTATCTGTATGATGCGATAACTCGCAAAGGCGTTTTAATGTACCCTGATCCCAGTATAAGTGTCAGAGACGCATAAATGTACCTTAATCTTTGTATTATGGGATATCTCTAAGAGTCTTTGAAAGGTACCCTAATCCCTGTATAACGTGTAAATGCCAGAGTCGTTGTAATGTACCCTAATCCCTGTATAACGTGTATACTGCTAGAGTCGTTGTAATTTACCCTTCTCCGTGTATAATGTGTTAACTGTCAGAGTCTTTGTAATTTACCCTAATCCTTGTATAATGTGTTAACTGTCAGAGTCTTTGTAATTTACCCTAATCCCTGTATAATGTGTTAACCGTCAGAGAGGTTGTAATGCACCGTAATCCCTGTGTAATGTGTTCACTGTCAGAGACGATGTAATTTACCATAATCCCTGTATGATGTGAAGTCTGTTAGAGTCGTTGTAATTGACCTGAACCCCTGTATCATGTGAAAACTGTCAGAATCGTTTTAACTTACCCTAATCTTTGTATAATGTGTTAACCCTCAGAGACGTTGTAATGTACCATAATCCTTGTTTAATGTGTTAACTGCAAGATACGTTATAATTTACCCTAATCCATGTATAATATGTTAGCTGTCAGAGATGTTGTAACTGAGCCTAATAATGTTTTAACCGTCAGAGACGTTGTAATGTACCATAATCCCTATGTGATGTGATCCAAATTCATGAAATGTTAATTTTAAATGGTGCATGATAGCAAAATGCACAGTCTTGACGAGTTCGTACCGTGCTTGTTAGATTCTTTGTATTATCCAAAATAGATGAAATATTGTAAACGAAAATATATATATTTCAATTGTCGCATTTAACCATTTAAAAAATAGTTTCATGTGTATAATACATTAACCTTGGTACCATTGCATGTTATCCTTACAGTCATGATGTATTGTTTGGAATACTATTTTACTCCCAATATGTGACTATAATTACTACCTGACTTGCTGAAGTCGGGTCCTGGTTAGTCGACTTTATGCGTACTGAACCTAACCATTAAGCAGAGCGAGAAACAGTATTAACAGAATGTAGTGGATGGTAAGCAGGTTGTGTTCAACATGAACAAGAAATACCTCCATTATTGCGAGAGAAAAAGTAACGTTAATATAAAACACATTCTGTGCTTTTTTGAAAAAAGCATTACTATGGACAAATTAATAAATTATTAATATAGATACGAATAATAAACTACAGATGTGATCGTTTCATATAGTCTCTCTGCTTACTTATCTTCTATGTATACGTACAGATATAAATTAATGATTTTTTGTCCCGTGAGTAAAACTTAGCTACATTCAGCTTCAATTATCTCTCTCTCTCTCTCTCTCTCTCTCTCTCTCTCTCTCTCTCTCTCTCTCTCTCTCACACACACACACACACACACACACACACATTTTGAAAGCAATTTATATTGACCATAGAATACTTATATTAAAATGAAAAGTTCTTTTGCTAAATCTATTTCTGTCAAAACATTTGTTATTGACTCAGTCAGACAAGAGTCACGTATGGTTTTTTTCATTTGCTTGTATTTCACATCCACACTTCTACTTAAGTTCCATTGATACTAGCGACGGTTTCTTTAAGTTTATTTTCATAACCAATTTCATCGCATGCCTATTGCGTAAACATAGTTCAACTCTGAAGCCAGGTCAGAAATGAGGTCAACACCTGGTGTTTACTCTCATCCCCTCCTTCAATAAACGAATCTTAAAACTTAAAATGCCAAATTTAAATCTAACAAACAAACAAAAAAAAAAATATAAATGACTTATATCGTATATACGTAACAATACGTACATACATATAGACAGCTATATGCTTCAGCTATGCTCGTCATACGCCTTACACTGGTTAGACTCGATAGCTACAATAAAACCAAACTGGTAATAATAATAATAAGTTCTGGAAAATGCTAATACATTAAACTCTTAATAGCAACTTGAAATGCACCGTTCACAACGTTTTAAATCTCAGTTGTAATAAATTAATTATTACACGATATGACAATACAAACTCAAAAAACTTCGCATATCAATTAAAATATAAATTTAACACTCACCCCTATGGCTAGAGAATACAATGGAGGTACGTGCACTCCTAGTCAAGATCCAAAGCGACCAGTGTGTCGGTTATACATTGATTTTGCTTAATTTCATAGGACAGTGAGTAATATTCAGGGTAAAATACCCGTACATATCGTGACTATAATGTCCCTCGCTGCAAGTAATTTTCGGCGAGACATATTTTGGTTACGTCGCTTGTCTAGACAAAACACAGGTTCACCCTACATAACGTTGTACGCATGCACAACGAAAAATATTGAAATATGTCTATGGAATAACAAACGTTTTTCGTCTTCGTCTAATTTTGTGACATCCATGAGCCTTAAGAGCATGAAGTGGGTAATACAACGTATATACAAATTTAAAATAAACTTTCGACTGATAGTGGAACAAAATAAACTAACCAATTAGAGAAAGTTCTCGGTCACTTAGAGGTTTCGGTTTTTCTTTACTATTAAAGAATATAATATTCTTTAAAACGCTAATACTATTTGACCTTTGTTTTGGATAATTCTAACGCACAACAAATGAAAGCTACAACATCTGTCAAAATGAAAGAAATTATGCATTCTTCTTTGTATCCAGTTATCTTCGACTGAAATAAAATCTGTGACAAAAAAATTATTTTGAGATGAGATCTCATATGGGTAATGATTTAGTATTAAATTTCTGAGACTCTTTGAATAAAGTCGAGCTTGCCAATACTTGCAAAAGCTCGCAATTATTATACTCGTTTCATAAATTAATATTAAATCATTACCCATATGAGATCTCATGTACCATACGTTGCCTTAAACTCAGGACGTATTAACCACTTATCACAGATTATTTGAGGTTTATTGTATTTGTAAATTGTTTCTTTATGTATACAATTATTTTTGGACAAGAACACAGACCTAATGTACCCTGATCCCTGTATAAGTGTCAGAGACGCATAAATGTACCTTAATCTTTGTATTATGGGATATCTCTAAGAGTCGTTGAAATGTACCCTAATCCCTGTATAACGTGTAAATGCCAGAGTCGTTGTAATGTACCCTAATCCCTGTATAACGTGTATACTGCTAGAGTCGTTGTAATGTACCCTACTCCGTGTATAATGTGTTAACTGTCAGAGTCTTAGTAATTTACCCTAATCCTTGTATAATGTGTTAACTGTCAGAGTCTTTGTAATTTACCCTAATCCCTGTATAATGTGTTAACCGTCAGAGAGGTTGTAATGCACCGTAATCCCTGTATAATGTGTTCACTGTCAGTGACGCTGTAATTTACCATAATCCCTGTATGATGTGAAATCTGTTAGAGTCGTTGTAATTGACCTGAACCCCTGTATCATGTGATAACTGTCAGAGTCCTTGTAACTTACCCTAATCTTTGTAGAATGTGTTAACCCTCAGAGACGTTGTAATGTACCATAATCCCTGTTTAATGTGTTAACTGTCAGAGACGTTATAATTTACCCTAATCACTGTATAATGTGTTAACCGTCAGAGACGTAATAATTTACCCTAATCACTGTATAATGTTTTAATCGTCGGAGACGTTGTAATGTACAACAATCCCTTTATAATGTGTTAACTGTCAGTGACGTTATCATTTACCCTAATCCATGTATGATATGTTAGCTGTCAGAGATGTTGTAACTTACCCTAATAATGTTTTAACCGTCAGAGACGTTGTAATGTACCATAATCCCTGTGTGATGTGATCCAAATTCATGAAATGTTAATTTTAAATGGTGCATGATAGCAAAATGCACAGTCTTGACGAGTTCGTACCGTGCTTGTTAGATTCTTTGTATTATCCAAAATAGATGAAATATTGTAAACGAAAATATATATATTTCAATTGTCGCATTTAACCATTTAAAAAATAGTCTCATGTGTATAATACATTAACCTTGGTACCATTGCATGCTATCCTTACAGTCATGATGTATTATTAGGAATACTATTTTACTCCCAATATGTGACTATAATTACCACCTGACTTGCTGAAGTCGGGTCTTGGTTAGTCGACTTTATACGTACTGAACCTAACCATTAAGCAGAGCGAGAAACAGTATTAACAGAATGTAGTGGATGGTAAGCAGGTTGTGTTCAACATGAACAGGAAATACCTCCATTATTGCGAGAGAAAAAGTAACGTTAATATAAAACACATTCAGTTCTTTTTTGAAGAAAGCATTACTATGGACAAATTAATAAATTATTAATATAGATACGAATAATAAACTACAGATGTGATCGTTTCATATAGTCTCTCTGCTTACTTATCTTCTATGTATACGTACAGATATAAATTAATGATTTTTTGTCCCGTGAGTAAAACTTAGCTACATTCAGCTTCAATTATCTCTCTCTCTCTCTCTCTCTCTCTCTCTCTCTCTCTCTCTCTCTCTCTCTCTCTATCTCTCACACACACACACACACATTTTGAAAGCAATTTATATTGACCATAGAATACTTATATTAAAATGAAAAGTTCTTTTGCTAAATCTATTTCTGTCAAAACATTTGCTATTGACTCAGTCAGACAAGAGTCACGTATGGTTTTTTCATTTGCTTGTATTTCACATCCATACTTCTACTTAAGTTCCATTGATACTAGCGACGGTTTCTTTAAGTTTATTTTCATAACCAATTTCATCGCATGCCTATTGCGTAAACATAGTTCAACTCTGAAGCCAGGTCAGAAATGAGGTCAACACCTGGTGTTTACTCTGTAAAGTAAAGGTCATCCCCTCCTTCAATAAACGAATCTTAAAACTTAAAATGCCAAATTTAAATCTAACAAACAAACAAAAAAAATATAAATGACTTATATCGTATATACGTAACAATACGTACATACATATAGACAGCTATATGCTTCAGCTATGCTCGTCATACGCCTTACACTGGTTAGACTCGATAGCTACAATAAAATCAAACTGGTAATAATAATAAGTTCTGGAAAATGCTAATACATTAAACTCTTAATAGCAACTTGAAATGCACCGTTCACAACGTTTTAAATCTCAGTTGTAATAAATTAATTATTACACGATATGACAATACAAACTCAACTAACTTCGCATATCAATTAAAATATAAATTTATCACTCACCCCTATGGCTAGAGAATACAATAGAGGTACGTGCACTCCTCGTCTAGATCCAAAGCAACCAGTGTGTCGGTTATATATTGATTTTGCTTAATTTCATAGGACAGTGAGTAATATTCAGGGTAAAATACCTGTACATATCGTGACTATAATGTCCCTCGCTGCAAGCAATTTTCGGCGAGACATATGTTGGTTACGTCGCTTGTCTAGACAAAAGACAGGTTCACCCTACATAACGTTGTACGCATGCACAACGAAAAATATTCAAATATGTCTATTGCATAACAAAAGTTTTTCGTCTTCGTCTAATTTTGTGATATCCATGAGCCTTAAGAGCGTCAAGTGGGTAATCCAACGTATATACAAATTTAAAATAAACTCTCGACTGATAGTGTAACAAAATAAACTAACCAATTAGAGAAAATTCTCGGTCACTTAGAGATTTCGGTTTTTCTTTACTATTAAAGAATATAATATTCTTTAAAACGCTAATACTATTTGAACTTTGTTTTGGACAATTCTAACGCACAACAAATGAAAGGTGCAACATCTGTCAAAATGAAAGAAGTTATGCATTCTTCTTTGTATCTAGTTATCTTCGACTGAAATAAAAACTGTGACAAAAAATTATTTTGAGATGAGATCTCATATGGGTAATGATTTAGTATTAAATTTCTGAGACTCTTTGAATAATGTCGAGCTTGCCAATACTTGCAAAAGCTCGCAATTATTATACTCGTTTCATAAATTAATATTAAATCATTACCCATATGAGATCTCATGTACCATACGTTGCCTTAAACTCAGGACGTATTAACCACTTATCACAGATTATTTGAGGTTTATTGTATTTGTAAATTGTTTCTTTATGTATACAATTATTTTCGGACAAGAACACAGACCTACAATCTTTATTTTCAATATCAGCAATCATGAACTAATTAGAATTAGTGTAATGTGTTCAATTACAGATGTTATGCTGACTGGTTATGGTTATCATTGTTGAAAACAATACTCAAGCTTCAAACCGAAATAATCCGTTCCTGTAAACTCATGAATGTCTATAATAAAATCCACCATTGTTTGAATAGAACTATTTTATGGCAACACATAACTATGAGACATATGTCTTGTAAACGTGCTATTTTTGAAAAATAATATGAATGTGTTAACTGTCAGTGTCGTTGTACATTTACCCTAATCCCTGTACAATGTGTCAACTGTCAGAGTCGTTGTAACTGACCCTAATCTATGTAGAATGTGTTAACTGTCAGAGTCATTGTAAATTACCTTAGTCTATGTAGAATGTGTTAACTGTTAGTGTCGTTGCAAATTTACCGTAATCCCTGTATAATGTGTTAACTGTCAGAGTCGTTGTAATTTACCGTAATCCCTGTATAATGTGTTAACTGTGAGTGTCGTTGCAATTTACCGTAATCCCTGTATGATGTGCTAATTGCCAGAGACGTTGTAATGTACCCTAATCCCTGTATGATGTGTTAACTGTCAGAGTCGTTGTAACTTATCCTACTCTTTGTATAATGTGTTAAGTGTCAGAGACGTTGTTATGCACCCTAGTCTCTGTATGATGCGATAGCTCGCAAAGGCGTTTTAATGTACCCTGATCCCTGTATAAGTGTCAGAGACGCATAAATGTACCTTAATCTTTGTATTATGGGATATCTCTAAGAGTCGTTGAAATGTACCCTAATCCCTGTATAACGTGTAAATGCCAGAGTCGTTGTAATGTACCCTAATCCCTGTATAACGTGTATACTGCTAGAGTCGTTGTAATGTACCCTACTCCGTGTATAATGTGTTAACTGTCAGAGTCTTAGTAATTTACCCTAATCCTTGTATAATGTGTTAACTGTCAGAGTCTTTGTAATTTACCCTAATCCCTGTATAATGTGTTAAGCGTCAGAGAGGTTGTTATGCACCGTAATCCCTGTATAATGTGTTCACTGTCAGTGACGCTGTAATTTACCATAATCCCTGTATGATGTGAAATCTGTTAGAGTCGTTGCAATTGACCTGAACCCCTGTATCATGTGATAACTGTCAGAGTCCTTGTAACTTACCCTAATGTTTGTAGAATGTGTTAACCCTCAGAGACGTTGTAATGTACCATAATCCCTGTTTAATGTGTTAACTGTCAGAGACGTTATAATTTACCCTAATCACTGTATAATGTGTTAACCGTCAGAGACGTAATAATTTGCCCTAATCACTGTATAATGTTTTAACCGTCGGAGACGTTGTAATGTACAACAATCCCTTTATAATGTGTTAACTGTCAGTGACGTTATCATTTACCCTAATCCATGTATGATATGTTAGCTGTCAGAGATGTTGTAACTTACCCTAATAATGTTTTAACCGTCAGAGACGTTGTAATGTACCATAATCCCTGTGTGATGTGATCCAAATTCATGAAATGTTAATTTTAAATGGTGCATGATAGCCAAATGCACAGTCTTGACGAGTTCGTACCGTGCTTGTTAGATTCTTTGTATTATCCAAAATAGATGAAATATTGTAAACGAAAATATATATATTTCAATTGTCGCATTTAACCATTTAAAAATCTCATGTGTATAATACATTAACCTTGGTACCATTGCATGCTATCCTTACAGTCATGATGTATTATTAGGAATACTATTTTACTCCCAATATGTGACTATAATTACCACCTGACTTGCTGAAGTCGGGTCTTGGTTAGTCGACTTTATACGTACTGGACCTAACCATTAAGCAGAGCGAGAAACAGTATTAACAGAATGTAGTGGATGGTAAGCAGGTTGTGTTCAACATGAACAGGAAATACCTCCATTATTGCGAGAGAAAAAGTAACGTTAATATAAAACACATTCAGTTCTTTTTTGAAAAAAGCATTACTATGGACAAATTAATAAATTATTAATATAGATACGAATAATAAACTACAGATGTGATCGTTTCATATAGTCTCTCTGCTTACTTATCTTCTATGTATACGTACAGATATAAATTAATGATTTTTTGTCCCGTGAGTAAAACTTAGCTACATTCAGCTTCAATTATCTCTCTCTCTCTCTCTCTCTCTCTCTCTCTCTCTCTCTCTCTCTCTCTCTCTCTCTCTCTCTCTCTCTCTCTCTCTCTCTCTCTCTCTCTCTCTCACACACACACACACACACACACATTTTGAAAGCAATTTATATTGACCATAGAATACTTATATTAAAATGAAAAGTTCTTTTGCTAAATCTATTTCTGTCAAAACATTTGCTATTGACTCAGTCAGACAAGAGTCACGTATGGTTTTTTCATTTGCTTGTATTTCACATCCATACTTCTACTTAAGTTCCATTGATACTAGCGACGGTTTCTTTAAGTTTATTTTCATAACCAATTTCATCGCATGCCTATTGCGTAAACATAGTTCAACTCTGAAGCCAGGTCAGAAATGAGGTCAACACCTGGTGTTTACTCTGTAAAGTAAAGGTCATCCCCTCCTTCAATAAACGAATCTTAAAACTTAAAATGCCAAATTTAAATCTAACAAACAAACAAAAAAAAATATAAATGACTTATATCGTATATACGTAACAATACGTACATACATATAGACAGCTATATGCTTCAGCTATGCTCGTCATACGCCTTACACTGGTTAGACTCGATAGCTACAATAAAATCAAACTGGTAATAATAATAAGTTCTGGAAAATGCTAATACATTAAACTCTTAATAGCAACTTGAAATGCACAGTTCACAACGTTTTAAATCTCAGTTGTAATAAATTAATTATTACACGATATGACAATACAAACTCAACTAACTTCGCATATCAATTAAAATATAAATTTATCACTCACCCCTATGGCTAGAGAATACAAAGGAGGTACGTGCACTCCTCGTCTAGATCCAAAGCAACCAGTGTGTCGGTTATACATTGATTTTGCTTAATTTCATAGGACAGTGAGTAATATTCAGGGTAAAAAACCTGTACATATCGTGACTATAATGTCCCTCGCTGCAACCAATTTTCGGCGAGACATATTTTGGTTACGTCGCTTGTCTAGACAAAAGACAGGTTCACCCTACATAACGTTGTACGCATGCACAACGAAAAATATTCAAATATGTCTATTGCATAACAAAAGTTTTTCGTCTTCGTCTAATTTTGTGACATCCATGAGCCTTAAGAGCGTCAAGTGGGTAATCCAACGTATATACAAATTTAAAATAAACTCTCGACTGATAGTGTAACAAAATAAACTAACCAATTAGAGAAAATTCTCGGTCACTTAGAGATTTCGGTTTTTCTTTACTATTAAAGAATATAATATTCTTTAAAACGCTAATACTATTTGAACTTTGTTTCGGACAATTCTAACGCACAACAAATAAAACGTGCAACATCTGTCAAAATGAAAGAAGTTATGCATTCTTCTTTGTATCTAGTTATCTTCGACTGAAATAAAAACTGTGACAAAAAATTATTTTGAGATGAGATCTCATATGGGTAATGATTTAGTATTAAATTTCTGAGACTCTTTGAATAATGTCGAGCTTGCCAATACTTGCAAAAGCTCGCAATTATTATACTCGTTTCATAAATTTAATATTAAATCGTTACCCATATGAGATCTCATTTACCATATGTTGCCTTAAACCCAGGACGTATTAACCACTTATCACAGATTATTTGAGGTTTATTGTATTTGTAAATTGTTTCTTTATGTATACAATTATTTTCGGACAAGAACACAGACCTACAATCTTTATTTTCAATATCAGCAATCATGAACTAATTAGAATTAGTGTAATGTGTTCAATTACAGATGTTATGCTGACTGGTTATGGTTATCATTGTTAACAACATTACTCAAGTTTCAAACCGAAATAATCCGTTCCTGTAACCTCGTGAATGTCTATAATAAAATCCAGCATTGTTTGAACAGAACTATTTTATGGCAACACATAACTATGAGACATATGTCTTGTAAATGTGCAATTTTTGAAAAATAATATGAATGTGTTAACTGTCAGTGTCGTTGTACATTTACCCTAATCCCTGTACAATGTGTCAACTGTCAGAGTCGTTGTAACTGACCCTAATCTATGTAGAATGTGTTAACTGTCAGAGTCATTGTAAATTACCTTGGTCTATGTAGAATGTGTTAACTGTTAGTGTCGTTGCAAATTTACCGTAATCCCTGTATAATGTGTTAACTGTTAGTGTCGTTGCAAATTTACCGTAATCCCTGTATAATGTGTTAACTGTCAGAGTCGTTGTAATTTACCGTAATCCCTGTATAATGTGTTAACTGTGAGTGTCGTTGCAATTTACCGTAATCCCTGTATGATATGCTAATTGCCAGAGACGTTGTAATGTACCCTAATCCCTGTATTATGTGTTAACTGTCAGAGTCGTTGTAACTGATCCTAATCCTTGTATAATGTGTTAAGTGTCAGAGGCGTTGTTATGCACCCTAGTCTCTGTATGATGCGATAACTCGCAAAGGCGTTTTAATGTACCCTGATCCCTGTATAAGTGTCAGAGACGCATAAATGTACCTTAATCTTTGTATTATGGGATATCTCTAAGAGTCGTTGAAATGTACCCTAATCGCTGTATAACGTGTAAATGCCAGAGTCGTTGTAATGTACCCTAATCCCTGTATAATGTGTTAACTGTCAGAGTCTTTGCTATTTACCTTAATCCTTGTATAATGTGTTAACTGTCAGAGTCTTTGTAATTTACCCTAATCCCTGTATAATGTGTTAACCGACAGAGAGGTTGTAATGCACCGTAATCCCTGTATAATGTGTTCACTGTCAGAGACGCTGTAATTTACCATAATCCCTGTATGATGTGAAATCTGTTAGAGTCGTTGTAATTGATCTGAACCCCTGTATCATGTGAAAACTGTCAGAGTCGTTTTAACTTACCCTAATGTTTGTAGAATGTGTTAACCCTCAGAGACGTTGTAATGTACCATAATCCCTGTTTAATGTGTTAGCTGTCAGAGACGTTATAATTACCCTAATCCATGTATAATATGTTAGCTGTCAGAGATGTTGTAACTGAGCCTAATAATGTTTTAACCGTCAGAGATGTTGTAATTTACCATAATCCCTTTGTGATGTGATCCAAATTCATGAAATGTTAATTTTAAATGGTGCATGATAGCAAAATGCACAGTCTTGACGAGTTCGTACCGTCCTTGTTAGATTCTTTGTATTATCCAAAATAGATGAAATATTGTAAACGAAAATATATATATTTCAATTGTCGCATTTAACCATTTAAAAAATATTTTCATGTGTATAATACATTAACCTTGGTACCATTGCATGTTATCCTTACAGTCATGATGTATTATTATCAATACTATTTTACTCCCAATATGTGACTATAATTACCACCTGACTTGCTGAAATCGGGTCTTGGTTAGTCGACTTTATACGTACTGAACCTAACCATTAAGCAGAGTGGGAAACATTATTAACAGAATGTAGTGGATGGTAAGCAGGTTGTGTTCAATATGAACAGGAAATACCTCCATTATTGTGAGAGAAAAAGTAACGTTAATATAAAACACATTCAGTTCTTTTTTGAAAAAAGCATTACTATGGACAAATTAATAAATTATTAATATAGATACGAATAATAAACTACAGATGTGATCGTTTCATATAGTCTCTCTGCTTACTTATCTTATATGTATACGTACAGATATAAATTGATAAGTTTTTGTCCCGTGAGTAAAATTTAGCTACATTGAGCTTCAGTTCTCTCTCTCTCTCTCTCTCTCTCTCTCTCTGTCTCTCTCTGTCTCTGTCTGTCTGTCTCTATATCTCTCTCTCTCTCTCTCTCTCTCACACACACACACACACATTTTGAAAGCAATTTATATTGACCATAGAATACTTATATTAAAATGAAAAGTTCTTTTGCTAAATCTATTTCTGTCAAAACATTTGTTATTGACTCAGTCAGACAAGAGTCACGTATGTTTTTTTTCATTTGCTTGTATTTCACATCCACACTTCTACTTAAGTTCCATTGATACTAGCGACGGTTTCTTTAAGTTTATTTTCATAACCAATTTCATCGGATGCCTATTGCGTAAACATAGTTCAACTCTGAAGCCAGGTCAGAAATGAGGTCAACACCTGGTGTTTACTCTCATCCCCTCCTTCAATAAACGAATCTTAAAACTTAAAATGCCAAATTTAAATCTAACAAACAAACAAAAAAAATATAAATGACTTATATCGTATATACGTAACAATACGTACATACATATAGACAGCTATATGCTTCAGCTATGCTCGTCATACGCCTTACACTGGTTAGACTCGATAGCTACAATAAAACCAAACGGGTAATAATAATAATAAGTTCTGGAAAATGCTAATACATTAAACTCTTAATAGCAACTTGAAATGCACCGTTCACAACGTTTAAAATCTCAGTTGTAATAAATTAATTATTACACGATATGACAATACAAACTCAACAAACTTCGCATATCAATTAAAATATAAATTTAACACTCACCCCTATGGCTAGAGAATACAAAGGAGGTACGTGCACTCCTAGTCAAGATCCAAAGCGACCAGTGTGTCGGTTATACATTGATTTTGCTTAATTTCATAGGACAGTGAGTAATATTCAGGGTAAAATACCCGTACATATCGTGACTATAATGTCCCTCGCTGCAAGTAATTTTCGGCGAGACATATTTTGGTTACGTCGCTTGTCTAGACAAAACACAGGTTCACCCTACATAACGTTGTACGCATGCACAACGAAAAATATTCAAATATGTCTATGGAATAACAAACGTTTTTCGTCTTCGTCTAATTTTGTGACATCCATGAGCCTTAAGAGCATGAAGTGGGTAATCCAACGTATATACAAATTTAAAATAAACTCTCGACTGATAGTGGAACAAAATAAACTAACCAATTAGAGAAAGTTCTCGGTCACTTAGAGGTTTCGGTTTTTCTTTACTATTAAAGAATATAATATTCTTTAAAACGCTAATACTATTTGACCTTTGTTTTGGACAATTCTAACGCACAACAAATGAAAGTTGCAACATCTGTCAAAATGAAAGAAATTATGCATTCTTCTTTGTATCAAGTTATCTTCGACTGAAATAAAATCTGTGACAAAAAAATTATTTTGAGATGAGATCTCATATGGGTAATGATTTAGTATTAAATTTCTGAGACTCTTTGAATAATGTCGAGCTTGCCAATACTTGCAAAAGCTCGCAATTATTATACTCGTTTCATAAATTAATATTAAATCATTAACCATATGAGATCTCATGTACCATACGTTGCCTTAAACTCAGGACGTATTAACCACTTATCACAGATTATTTGAGGTTTATTGTATTTGTAAATTATTTCTTTATGTATACAATTATTTTCGGACTAGAACACAGACCTACAATCTTTATTTTCAATATCAGCAATCATGAACTAATTAGAATTAGTGTAATGTGTTCAATTACAGATGTTATGCTGACTGGTTATGGTTATCATTGTTAACAACATTACTCAATCTTCAAACCGAAATAATCCGTTCCTGTAAATTCGTGAATGTCTACAATAAAATCCACCATTGTTTGAATAGAACTATTTTATGGCAACACATAACTATGAGACATATGTCTTGTAAACGTGCTATTTTTGAAAAATAATATGAATGTGTTAACTGTCAGTGTCGTTGTACATTTACCCTAATCCCTGTACAATGTGTCAACTATCAGAGTGGTTGTAACTGACCCTAATCTATGTAGAATGTGTTAACTGTCAGAGTCATTGTAAATTACCCTAATCTATGTAGAATGTGTTAACTGTTAGTGTCGTTGCAATTTACCGTAGTCCCTGTGCACTGGATCAACTGTCAGAGTCTTTGCAATTCACCGTAATCCCTGTAGAATGTGTTAACTGTAAGTGTCGTTGCAATTTACCGTGATCCCTGTATGATGTGCTAACTGCAAGAGACGTTGTAATGTACCCTAATCCCTGTATGATGTGATAACTGTCAGAGACGTTGTTATGTACCATAATCTCTGTATGATGTGATAACTCGCAAAGGCGTTTTAATGTACCTTAATCCCTGTATAAGTGTCAGAGACTCTGTAATGTACCTTAATCTTTGTATTATGGGATATCTCTCAGAGTCCTTGAAATGTACCCTAATCCTTGTATAACGTGTTAACCGTCAGAGACGTTGTAATTTACCGTAATCCCTGTAAAATGTGTTAACTGTCAGAGTAGTTGTAACTGACTCTAGTCCCTGAACGATGTGTTAACTGTCAGAGACGCTGTAATTTACCATAATCCATGTATGATGTCAAATCTGTCAGAGTCGTTGTAATTGACCTGAACCCCTGTATAATGTGTCAACTGTCAGAGTCGTTGTAACTTACCCTAATCTATGTAGAATGTGTTAACCCTCAGAGACGTTGTAATGTACCATAATCCCTGTTTAATGTGTTAACTGTCACAGACGTTATAATTTACCCTAATCCGTGTATAATATGTTAGCTGTCAGAGACGTTGTAACTCGCCCTAATAATTTTTTAACCGTCAGAGACGTTGTAATGTACCATAATCCCTGTGTGATGTGATCCAAATTCATTAAATGTTAATTTTAAATGGTGTATGATAGCAAAATGCACAGTCCTGCCGAGTTGGTACCGTGCTTGTTAGATTCTTTGTATTATCCAAAATAGATGAAATATTGTAAACGAAAATATATATATTTCAATTGTCGCATTTAACCATTTAAAAAATATTTTCATGTGTATAATACATTAACCTTGGTACCATTGCATGTTATCCTTACAGTCATGATGTATTATTAGGAATACTATTTTACTCCCAATATGTGACTATAATTACCACCTGACTTGCTGAAGTCGGGTCCTGGTTAGTCGACTTTATGCGTACTGAACCTAACCATTAAGTTCGCCCCGGAAGCGGGAGGTCGTCGGTTCGATCCCCGGCCGAGTCATACCAAAGACTTACAAAAATGGTACTAACAGCTGCCTCGCTTGACGCTCAGCATAAAGAGGTTAGTGTTAGGACTGGTCGGCCTGGTGTCAGGATAATGTGACTGGGTGAGACATCATGCTACATGTCTGCGGCATGATGTCTCAGTGCTAGACATCACTATAAACTGCCTCAATGCAGACATCGTAGCGATATGACTGAAAAATTGTTAAAAGCTACGTTAAAAATCCTAATCAAACAAACATACAAACAAACCTAACCATTAAGCAGAGCGAGAAACAGTATTAACAGAATGTAGTGGATGGTAAGAGGTTGTGTTCAACATGAACAAGAAATACCACCATTATTGCGAGAGAAAAAGTAACGTTAATATAAAACACATTCTGTGCTTTTTTGAAAAAAGCATTACTATGGACAAATTAATAAATTATTAATATAGATACGAATAATAAACTACAGATGTGATCATTTCATATAGTCTCTCTGCTTACCTATCTTCTATGTATACGTACAGATATAAATTAATAAGTTTTTGTCCCGTGAGTAAAATTTAGCTACATTGAGCTTCATCTCTCTCTCACTCTGTCTCTCTCTCTCTGTCTCTCTGTCTCTGTCTCTCTGTCTCTCTCTCTCTCTCTCTCTCTCTCTCTCTCACACACACACACATTTTGAAAGCAATTTATATTGACCATAGAATACTTATATTAAAATGAAAAGTTCTTTTGCTAAATCTATTTCTGTCAAAACATTTGCTATTGACTCAGTCAGACAAGAGTCACGTATGGTTTTTTCATTTGCTTGTATTTCACATCCATACTTCTACTTAAGTTCCATTGATACTAGCGACGGTTTCTTTAAGTTTATTTTCATAACCAATTTCATCGCATGCCTATTGCGTAAACATAGTTCAACTCTGACGCCAGGTCAGAAATGAGGTCAACACCTGGTGTTTACTCTGTAAAGTAAAGGTCATCCCCTCCTTCAATAAACGAATCTTAAAACTTAAAATGCCAAATTTAAATCTAACAAACAAACAAAAAAAAATATAAATGACTTATATCGTATATACGTAACAATACGTACATACATATAGACAGCTATATGCTTCAGCTATGCTCGTCATACGCCTTACACTGGTTAGACTCGATAGCTACAATAAAATCAAACTGGTAATAATAATAAGTTCTGGAAAATGCTAATACATTAAACTCTTAATAGCAACTTGAAATGCACAGTTCACAACGTTTTAAATCTTAGTTGTAATAAATTAATTATTACACGATATGACAATACAAACTCAACTAACTTCGCATATCAATTAAAATATAAATTTATCACTCACCCCTATGGCTAGAGAATACAATAGAGGTACGTGCACTCCTCGTCTAGATCCAAAGCAACCAGTGTGTCGGTTATACATTGATTTTGCTTAATTTCATAGGACAGTGAGTAATATTCAGGGTAAAATACCTGTACATATCGTGACTATAATGTCCCTCGCTGCAAGCAATTTTCGGCGAGACCTATGTTGGTTACGTCGCTTGTCTAGACAAAACACAGGTTCACCCTACATAACGTTGTACGCATGCACAACGAAAAATATTCAAATATGTCTATTGCATAACAAATGTTTTTCGTCTTCGTCTAATTTTGTGACATCCATGAGCCTTAAGAGCGTCAAGTGGGTAATCCAACGTATATACAAATTTAAAATAAACTCTCGACTGATAGTGGAACAAAATAAACTAACCAATTAGAGAAAATTCTCGGTCACTTAGAGGTTTCGGTTTTTCTTTACTATTAAAGAATATAATATTCTTTAAAACGCTAATACTATTTGACCTTTGTTTTGGACAATTCTAACGCACAACAAATGAAAGTTGCAACATCTGTCAAAATGAAAGAAATTATGCATTCTTCTTTGTATCCAGTTATCTTCGACTGAAATAAAATCTGTGACAAAAAAATTATTTTGAGATGAGATCTCATATGGGTAATGATTTAGTATTAAATTTCTGAGACTCTTTGAATAATGTCGAGCTTGCCAATACTTGCAAAAGCTCGCAATTATTATACTCGTTTCATAAATTAATATTAAATCATTACCCATATGAGATCTCATGTACCATACGTTGCCTTAAACTCAGGACGTATTAACCACTTATCACAGATTATTTGAGGTTTATTGTATTTGTAAATTGTTTCTTTATGTATACAATTATTTTCGGACTAGAACACAGACCTACAATCTTTATTTTCAATATCAGCAATCATGAACTAATTAGAATTAGTGTAATGTGTTCAATTACAGATGTTATGCTGACTGGTTATGGTTATCATTGTTGAAAACAATACTCAAGCTTCAAACCGAAATAATCCGTTCCTGTAAACTCGTGAATGTCTATAATAAAATCCACCATTGTTTGAATAGAACTATTTTATGGCAACACATAACTATGAGACATATGTCTTGTAAACGTGCTATTTTTGAAAAATAATATGAATGTGTTAACTGTCAGTGTCGTTGTACATTTACCCTAATCCCTGTACAATGTGTCAACTGTCAGAGTCGTTGTAACTGACCCTAATCTATGTAGAATGTGTTAACTGTCAGAGTCATTGTAAATTACCTGAGTCTATGTAGAATGTGTTAACTGTTAGTGTCGTTGCAAATTTACCGTAATCCCTGTATAATGTGTTAACTGTCAGAGTCGTTGTAATTTACCGTAATCCCTGTATAATGTGTTAACTGTGAGTGTCGTTGCAATTTACCGTAATCCCTGTATGATGTGCTAATTGCCAGAGACGTTGTAATGTACCCTAATCCCTGTATGATGTGTTAACTGTCAGAGTCGTTGTAACTTATCCTACTCTTTGTATAATGTGTTAAGTGTCAGAGACGTTGTTATGCACCCTAGTCTCTGTATAATGCGATAACTCGCAAAGGCGTTTTAATGTACCCTGATCCCTGTATAAGTGTCAGAGACGCATAAATGTACCTTAATCTTTGTATTATGGGATATCTCTAAGTGTCGTTGAAATGTACCCTAATCCCTGTATAACGTGTAAATGCCAGAGTCGTTGTAATGTACCCTAATCCCTGTATAACGTGTATACTGCTAGAGTCGTTGTAATGTACCCTACTCCGTGTATAATGTGTTAACTGTCAGAGTCTTTGTAATTTACCCTAATCCTTGTATAATGTGTTAACTGTCAGAGTCTTTGTAATTTACCCTAATCCCTGTATAATGTGTTAACCGTCAGAGAGGTTGTAATGCACCGTAATCCCTGTATAATGTGTTCACTGTCAGTGACGCTGTAATTTACCATAATCCCTGTATGATGTGAAATCTGTTAGAGTCGTTGTAATTGACCTGAACCCCTGTATCATGTGATAACTGTCAGAGTCCTTGTAACTTACCCTAATCTTTGTAGAATGTGTTAACCCTCAGAGACGTTGTAATGTACCATAATCCCTGTTTAATGTGTTAACTGTCAGAGACGTTATAATTTACCCTAATCACTGTATAATGTGTTAACCGTCAGAGACGTTATAATTTACCCTAATCACTGTATAATGTTTTAACCGTCGGAGACGTTGTAATGTACAACAATCCCTTTATAATGTGTTAACTGTCAGTGACGTTATCATTTACCCTAATCCATGTATGATATGTTAGCTGTCAGAGATGTTGTAACTTACCCTAATAATGTTTTAACCGTCAGAGACGTTGTAATGTACCATAATCCCTGTGTGATGTGATCCAAATTCATGAAATGTTAATTTTAAATGGTGCATGATAGCAAAATGCACAGTCTTGACGAGTTCGTACCGTGCTTGTTAGATTCTTTGTATTATCCAAAATAGATGAAATATTGTAAACGAAAATATATATATTTCAATTGTCGCATTTAACCATTTAAAAAATAGTCTCATGTGTATAATACATTAACCTTGGTACCATTGCATGCTATCCTTACAGTCATGATGTTTTATTTGGAATACTATTTTACTCCCAATATGTGACTATAATTACCACCTGACTTGCAGAAGTCGGGTCTTGGTTAGTCGACTTTATACGTACTGAACCTAACCATTAAGCAGAGCGAGAAACAGTATTAACAGAATGTAGTGGATGGTAAGCAGGTTGTGTTCAACATGAACAGGAAATACCTCCATTATTGCGAGAGAAAAAGTAACGTTAATGTAAAACACATTCTGTGCTTTTTTGAAAAAAGCATTACTATGGACAAATTAATAAATTATTAATATAGATACGAATAATAAACTACAGATGTGATCGTTTCATATAGTCTCTCTGCTTACCTATCTTCTATGTATACGTACAGATATAAATTAATAAGTTTTTGTCCCATGAGTAAAATTTAGCTACATTGAGATTCACTTCTCTGTCTCTGTCTCTCTCTCTCTCTCTCTCTCTCTCTCTCTCTCTCTCTAACTCTGTCTCTGTCTCTGTCTCTGTCTCTCTCTCTCTCTCTCTCTCTCTCACACACACACACACACATTTTGAAAGCAATTTATATTGACCATAGAATACTTATATTAAAATGAAAAGTTCTTTTGCTAAATCTATTTCTGTCAAAACATTTGCTATTGACTCAGTCAGACAAGAGTCACGTATGGTTTTTTCATTTGCTTGTATTTCACATCCATACTTCTACTTAAGTTCCATTGATACTAGCGACGGTTTCTTTAAGTTTATTTTCATAACCAATTTCATCGCATGCCTATTGCGTAAACATAGTTCAACTCTGACGCCAGGTCAGAAATGAGGTCAACACCTGGTGTTTACTCTGTAAAGTAAAGGTCATCCCCTCCTTCAATAAACGAATCTTAAAACTTAAAATGCCAAATTTAAATCTAACAAACAAACAAAAATAAAAATAAATATAAATGACTTTTCAATATCAGCAATCATAAACTAATTAGAATTAGTGTAATGTGTTCAATTACAGATGGTATGCTGATTGGTTATGGTTATCATTGTTAACAACATTACTCAAGTTTCAAACCGAAATAATCCGTTCCTGTAAACTCGTTAATGTCTATAATAAAATCCACCATTGTTTGAACAGAACTATTTTATGGCAACACATAACTATGAGACATATGTCTTGTAAACGTGCTATTTTTGAAAAATAATATGAATGTGTTAACTGTCAGTGTCGTTGTACATTTACCCTAATCCCTGTACAATGTGTCAACTATCAGAGTGGTTGTAACTTACCCTTATCTATGTAGAATGTGTTAACTGTCAGAGTCATTGTAAATTACCCTAATCTATGTAGAATGTGTTAACTGTTAGTGTCGTTGCAATTTACCGTAATCCCTGTGCAATGTGTCAACTGTCAGAGTCGTTGTAATTCACCGTAATCCCTGTAGAATGTGTTAACTGTAAGTGTCGTTGCAATTTACCGTGATCCCTATATGATGTGTTAACTGCCTGAGACGTTGTAATGTACCCTAATCCCTGTATGATGTGATAACTGTCAGAGACGTTGTTATTTACCATAATCTCTGTATGATGTGATAACTCGCAAAGGCGTTTTAATGTACCCTAATCCCTGTGTATAAGTGTCAGAGACTCTGTAATGTACCTTAATCTTTGTATTATGGGATGTCTCTCAGAGTCCTTGAAATGTACCCTAATCCTTGTATAACGTGTTAACCGTCAGAGACGTTGTAATTGACCTGAACCCCTGTATAATGTGTCAACTGTCAGAGTAGTTGTAACTTACCCTAATCTATGTAGAATGTGTTAACCCTCAGAGACGTTGTAATGTACCATAATCCCTGTTTAATGTGTTAACTGTCACAGACGTTATAATTTACCCTAATCCGTGTATAATATGTTAGCTGTCAGAGACGTTGTAACTCGCCCTAATAATTTTTTAACCGTCAGAGACGTTGTAATGTACCATAATCCCTGTGTGATGTGATCCAAATTCATGAAATGTTAATTTTAAATGGTGTATGATAGCAAAATGCACAGTCCTGCCGAGCTGGTACCGTGCTTGTTAGATTCTTTGTATTATCCAAAATAGATGAAATATTGTAAACGAAAATATATATATTTCAATTGTCGCATTTAACCATTTAAAATATATTTTCATGTGTATAATACATTAACCTTGGTACCATTGCATGTTATCCTTACAGTCATGATGTATTATTTGGAATACTATTTTACTCCCAATATGTGACTATAATTACCACCTGACTTGCTGAAATCGTGTCTTGGTTAGTCGACTTTATACGTACTGAACCTAATCATTAAGCAGAGCGGGAAACAGTATTACCACACTGTAGTGGATGGTAAGCAGATTGTGTTCAACATGAACAGGAAATATCCATTATTGCGAGAGAAAAAATTACGTTAATATAAAACACATTCTGTGCTTTTATTTAAAAGCATAAATATGGACAAATTATTAAATTATTAATATAGATACGAATATTAAACTACTGATGTGATCGTTTCATATAGTCTATGTGCTTACCATTCTTCTATGTATACGTACAGATATAAATTAATGATTTTTTGTCCCGTGAGTAAAACTTAGCTACATTCAGCTTCAATTATCTCTCTCTTTCTTCTCTCTCTCTCTCTCTCTCTCTCTCTCTCTCTCTCTCTCTCTCTCTCTCTCTCTCTCTCTCTCTCTCTCTCTCTCTCTCTCTCTCTCTCTACCTGTCACATTTGGAAAGCAATTTATGTTGACCATAGAATAATTATATTAAAATGAAAAGTTCTTTTGCTATATCTATTTCTGTCAAAACATTTGCTAATGGCTCTGTAAGACAAGAGACACGTAAGGTTTTGTCATTTATTTGTAATTCACATCAACCCTTCTACCCATTTATTAGTGTATTAGTGTTCAGATCTACAACGGAACACTAATCCTCGGTCTTGTCCAAATATTAAATAAAAATGGCTCTCAGAATTGACAGATATCGTCATAAGAACTCTTATTTCACTGACTGTCACGTATTCCTTTCGATTTCGTACACACACACACACACACGCACACACACACAGACACACACACACATACATTAGCAGGACATCTCTTTGTTTTCTAATAACCAACACTAAAATAATGTGGCTAAATGGCACAGGTAGTCGATTCTAGATTATCGGTTAGTTTTCAATAATGTCAGGGGTTATTCAATTTTTCAAATACTTAATGTGATACGGGTCGGACTATACTTAAGTTCCAATGTTACTAGCGACGGTTTCTGTAAGTTTATTTTCATACCCAATTTCATCGCATGGCTATTGCGTAAACATAGTTCAACTCTGAAGCCAGGTCAGAAATGAGGTCAACATCTGGTGTTTACTCTGTAAAGTAAAGGTCATCCCCCCGCTTCAATGAACGAATCTTAAAACTTAAAATGCCAAATTTAAATCTAACAAAGAAACAAAAATGACAGGTATCTTACATAATCCGTTATGAGCTACTTCTGGTTAATCCTGAGTTTGTTTGAAATGTGAACAGCTTCTTTTAAGTCTTATTATAAAACTGAAAGAAGGAAAGGTGGATATATTTGCATAGCAGAACACGCGTAACCTGTCATTTAATAGCGTAAGTAGTGCAAAGTCATGGTAAAGACAAGTAATCAAGATTACTGATAATGTTTCTTGTGTGATTTTATATGACATATTAAAGTGAACAACATAGACTAACAGAGGAAATACTCGTGATTAAATTTTGATTCGGAATGTTTTATTGTTTGCTTCTCAATATTATTATTATTATATTACTATTATTATTATTTTTTTTTTCACCAGGTGGTAATATTTCAGATTTATAGGATATATTAAATTGAACAGGAAAATCAACACCGATGTGTATTTTAAGTCAACGGTTGCACTAAAACAAATAATGTCAGTAATAATAATAATAATAATAATAATAATAATAATAACAATTACAATAGCTGCTAGATCACTTGGTCCATTTTCATTTGTTTGGCTGCTGTTGACTGGTTTACGTTTATTTCTTGTTTAGTCCAGTAAGGAGTCATATGTTTTCATCAATGGGTTAATACAATGCTGGAGGGTTCTAAATGCCTATAAATAGCCAATGTTATGTAGCAACCTAACTTGGTTCTTCAGAACTATATCTTACATTTCTGTATGACCGACATCATGATGACGTCATTAGTTAACTATATAATGTTGGGGCTGAACGTATTGGAGTTAATCCGCATAAATGAGAATTGGAAAAGGACTGCTGTTTCTATTCTGGAAAGCATAACCCAGGCCAGGGGAAATAATTCTCATATAGGATATTGCATCCTTTCAGTTACCACCGTATCTAACAAATTTCTCACAATCAGACTTCTGCAAGGAGGAAAATCAATTGATCATCAAGGTAAGATTTTAATCTGTATCGCTAAACCATTATGCGGGAATGATAACTTTTTATTCTGGGAATTACAAAATAGCTACGGACAGGTCAGTGACTTATATGGTCGATTGTTGTAATCTATAACGGCAAAGTAATTGTACTTTGATTATGTGCAGTATGTTTACTTATTACTAGAATCGTTAGTACGTAGAATTACCATTTGTACAGTTTGATTCCTTTGTAGTGTTTCATTCATTTGTAGTGTTTAATCTACATGCATATTTTGGGATATAACCAATGGTTATGTAACAAATTAATATTGTAATTCGCTATTTGGTTAATTCGTAGTAACTTCGTGCATTTATTCCTGTGATATTCTAGATTGGTAAATGTTGAATTAAAATATAACTTTGTTTAATGCAGTTGGCAACATTAGTTAATAGGGATATTTGACCATTTGTGTATACTTTGTAGGCAACATTAGTTAATTGGGATATTTGACCATTTGTGCATACTTTGTAGGGTATCATCTGTAAGGCTATTTTACCATTTGTGTATACTTTGTAGGCAACATTAGTTAATAGGGATATTTGACCATTTGTGTATACTTTGTAGGGTATCATCTGTAAGGCGGACGGATATGTGGATATCTGTATACACTTCGTAGAAGTGTAATGTACAGAAATGCGTCTGATTATTTGATATTGTTCTGTATAATAAGATTGAGAATCTATATATACCGATATGATGAGATCTTTTGATATATGGATGATAACAGTTGATACCGTGTCCCCCATATCAGAAAGTATGGGCATTTCGATGTGCACGAATGCATAACCAAAGGAGGTAATGGCTTTTTTGATGACATATTGTTGTTTAGTGTGAGTCTAGATAGCTAGAGGAATACACAAATGCTCTTGTGTGTTCATACAGGAAGTTTTAAGGGACTAGATGAGCTAAATGGAGACAGAGGGGAAAATACCATAGTATAGTTGGTCCCGAGTCTCTGGGAGATGAGAAAAGTAGAGAACGGAGGCAAACGTTAAAGGACTCGAGGGGAACTGGAGTACCAATCCAGAGAAAGCATAATACAGATGAGTAGGAACACAGGACAGAGGAAAATCTATCACATTACGTCATACGATGAAATAAGCTGCCACTTGGTCGAGTGAGAGAAGAGTAATAGGGTTTCAAATATTTAATTTCATTTGAGAAATGACAATCTGTATACAGTATTCGCTGATTGGTGCTGGTGGTGGTGGTGGTGGTGGTGGGGGCTCAGAGCTTTGCATCCCTCTATCACTACTTTAATTTCTAACAAAAATGAGCCAGGGTTGGTCTTCTGTAATAATTAGAAACAATATTGAGGCACCCAACCCCATCCTAGTTGATAGGAACCTCTACAGCCTTACTAATTTATCTGTGCTTCACAAAAATAAAAGCAGATGCCCAAAACTAATTATTATGTGTTCTATTTCAGGTCTTGTCCCGAAGTATGATGACATTTACAATACTCTGTCTAATACTTCTTCAGTTTCCTTGTATTCAAACTCATGATGAGGTTAGTGATACGGAATATGATTCGTACGCTTCTGTGAACATTACAGTTCGAGATACATCTGAAGAAAAGAATAGATTTACGGCTGGAAACACCAGATGTAGGGAGGATCACAGTTGCGGGAGACATGGTGAAGAGTACAGCTGGTGCTACACAGACAGCGGTTGGGATTATTGCTGCGAAGGAGCATGCATCCAGACTGGAAGCGAAAACTCGCCTTCCATGAAGTGTACTACTGGAAATACATTTTCATACTGTGGCAGTAGCGGTGACACAGCTGCCGATGGAACAAAGTGTATTTCGTCACATCCATGTGGTACCCATGGAGGAACGAGAATTGATTACTACTGGTGCTATGATGAAAACAAAAATAAGAAATATTGTTGTAGTCCCGTTGATCAATGCTCCACTAAAGGTTCTCGCAACCATTGGTGCCGTGTCAAAATTCTTATGGGGGATAATTGGTCCTATTGTACACCTAAGAAATAGACGTGATGCGTTTAATACTAAATCTTTAATCTGTTTGGATGTGATTATAAATACAAAGATTCTCAACAAGCAGATACCTTCTATACTTTATCAAACATATTAAAGAACTGAAGATATTGTATATCGTATTACTATCTAGTTAATAAAGTTATCCAATTAGCAGTGACCTAAATAAAACCAAATGTATGTAGAGCTGGGTCGTAGTATAACTCTTCCAATCCCAGTTGAAGACATTGTCCTTTCCTGTTTTAGAAGTCTCTCTAAGATATGAATCGAATAAGCAATTCTTAATGCATTTCATTTTAAATCATTTACATAATCAAAAACGGTCAGCATTTATACTACAAAAAGTCTCATCAGTATATCATTATACCTTTTCGTATATGCAGTTTCATTAAACGTAGTTCTCGATAATAGTTTATATCTAGTATTTAATGCATTCTCCCCTCGCCACAGCTTATCCACGTTGGCAATTCAATTTGATCGAAAAATGCATAGTGATGTATGTTGTATTTCTCTGCAATGGATGAAAACATACAAAGATTGCATATTTTTGCCTTTGAAAATGAAACGTCTTATGTATGTAATCAAGTATATGATGAAAAATATGTATGTATGTATGCATGTATGTATGTATGTATGTATGTATGTATGTATGTATGTATGTATGTATGTATGTATGTATGTATGTATGTATGTATATATATATATATGTGTGTTTGTGTGTGTGTGTGTGTGCATCTTGTGTTGCATATAGGCATGAAATATAAAAAGTAATGAGCAATATGGATGTTGATACACCCTTGTTTATGAATACTTTGAAGATGCAAGCCAACTAATATCCATATATTTATGCTACTTACCAGGTCTTTCACCGACCAAATCACAAAGAAATATCCATGAAAAGTTTGGGTTCGTATCAACGAATCTTCTCCAATTCAAATACATTAAAAAAAATATACAAAGCTCGTGAAGTAATATACATCAGACACAGTCTCAGCGAAATGAGTTGTAGTATTGGCTGAACATGGTACCCTGTGTTCTGCTGGTCGGTCGTGCAAAATGCATGGGCATGTGTTTAAGCGTATCTTTGAGACGATGAGTGTCTACGAGCATGCAGCGAAATGTATGTCTGCCTCTGGAAAGAACCTTTGTGAGTCGTATGGTAAGCTTCTTTAATATACATTGCCAATGCATACTAGTCAATGAGGCCGTGGGAATATACGGGTATAGTCAATGAGGCCGTGGGAATATACGGGTATAGTCAATGAGGCCGTGGGAATATACCGGTATAGTCAATGAGGCCGTGGGAATATACGGGTATAGTCAATGAGGCCGTGGGAATATACGGGTATAGTCAATGAGGCCGTGGGAATATACGGGTATAGTCGGCCAGGATAGCTAAAACACTTGACGAGCATCTTTTCCCTTTGGTAGAGATGACGTTTACGACTCTGAAGATATCCAGGTGTGTGTTTTGTAATTCCTGCTATTGAACAGAACTTTGGATTGGTTCTACTGAGAAATCTGTGACTGTGTAAGTGACTGGAATGGTTGTTTTAATGGTATCGACAACGAAACTTTCTTCAGTCCAGTTAGGGGTGAATCACTTTTCAAACCTGATTTTCTCGTCTGCAAATTTTGAATTTGGATCTTAAAAATAAGGTGTCTATGAGTTGTTGTTTATCAAATGATTAAGAAGCTTCAGTGGGCATCCATTTACTGTATCTTTTATGAGATAATTTGCTGGAAAGATTTATAATTCGTTCTCATAAACACATGCTGGAAACTCATTAAGATAGTAAGATGAAAGGAATGAGTTCCCAGATAAATGGTGTCACCAGGTGATAGAAATGTCTTGGAATGAGAAGTCGAACATCTATTTTCTGCTGATACGGAAAAACTTTATTTGAATAATCAACAAACATATATTACTACATTCTAGTACTACAATTGGTTTTACGTCATAAGACTTAGTCTTGTGGTTTATTTATATTCGTTTGGCGACGTCACACCAAATATGGATATCTGTTTGTTGGAAGCCATTTATTTTTGTGTCATTTAGAAGTTTCTTAGAGAAAGTTTACTCCACTTTTATTAACCGAATTGGACTTTCACCAATGTCTAGGTTACAGAATATATATTTTTACTGATGTAACCTAGAATTTCTAGCTAAATCGGCAAAATGGTATGTGTAATGTTTTTCGTTATATATTGTCACACAGTACTGTACATTGGCAAAGCTTTTAGTTATTTTTACTGGTGTTATGCAGTATGGCTCAATACATTGCCTTTTTTCCACTTGCGCAGCAACCATCTTTATTCTATATAGTTGTGCTTTTAAAAACAAATGAAACTACTCTTAATATATTTTAGAAACTTACTTTAATATAAATGAATAAAAGATTACTTTAATACAATTGAAAGAAAATAGCACTCTTATTAATTTTACTAAAAATTCTATCCTAACAATACCCTCTGGGATATTTGAGCCGAGTCCTCGAGGCTCGAAAAGAAATTAGGTTACATTCATGAAAACAAGGTAAAAAATGAAAGATAAAAAATACAGTGATAAAAAAAAAACATTGCAAGACATTTACACAAAGTTTAAAGATAAAATGTAAAACACTGCAAAATCCATTGCAAAATACCAGGTAAAATACAATGAGAAGGTACATTGCAAAATACAAGAAATACAATATGGATAAGACAAAAATACAATGAAAAGGTATATTGCAAAATACAAGAAATACAATGAAAAGGTATATTGCAAAATACAAGAAATATATATATTTTTTAAAGGTGTATTGCACAATACTCAGACAAATTCCAAAAATTACAATAAAGAGTACAATACAAAATTCGTGATAAAATTCCCCAAAAACACAATGGAAATAAAACTTCACAGCATTGAATACCTTCATAAGATACTACGAAACAACATAGTACACATTTTTTTCTATTTTTTTTTAAATATTATATTTAACACAAGTCTACAAAACTAGGCTCATCAGACGATTGTCATCATGACGAGAAGGGGGATTCCAGACGGTTGCCGTCATAGAGATCCTTAGATAGATGGTGTTCTTCGTTTTCTTATATGGAGTTGTTTTTCTTTACTAGTAGATATATTTTATTATTATTATTTATTTTTATTGTTGTGGTACTGCTTTATCTTCTTCAGTGTTTTTTGCACGTTTTAGTTCTAAATATTTAGGTAGGGCGGTCCGTTCAGTGAAGAAACGTATCCTTCCGGGATGTACAAGTCGTGGTATGTACTTGTCTTGTTTGTATTGATTGATGTCTGTACGGTGCTGAATGCACCGTTCACACACACATTTCGGTCTTGCACATTTGGCTAAATATTCTTCAAGGTTATGGGCGTCTCGACATTGTTTTTGAAATAATGGTAACTAATTTTTGGATTTTGTAGCAAAGAAAGGGGTAGCTTTGCATTTCTAATATACAGTTCGGCTAATCCAGTGTAACCACCAATTAAAAGTTGATGAAAAAAACCTAAATAACGCGGAATCATATCGGAAGAGGGCACAATACCGGAGAGTAAGTGAGCTATCGTTTCTTCATGTATTGAGAGGTACGCTGCAATGCTAACAGTTTGAAATAGTGAATTTGGGTTGTTATATAAAACTGTGCCCCTGGTTATTGACAGAAATAAATGTCGAGCTACCGAAATATCAAATTTGTACATGGCAAAGGAAGTTCTGGACCACATGGGAAGTGCCTGTAACATTGGCGAAGCGTCGGCTACTTTTTGAAGCTCAGGGTTTCTGAGGATAATAATTTTGTTTTCACCAAAAATAAATGTAATAGAGTCTGCCATGGTTGATATATGTATTGATTTTTTTTAAAATTTGATTAACCTGATTTATTTATTTCGTAAAAGGAAGGTCTTGCTTTTGTTAGGTTGTGCTGTTATTTGGAGTTTAATATATATATATATATATATATATATATATATATATATATATATATATATATATATATATATCCGTCGCTTGCTTTGTAGTATCCGATGTTATCGTGCTACATTAGAAAAGACAAAGAGAATAAATAGATAAATGGTAAATAATAAATAAATAATATAAAATAATAAATAAATAAAATAATATAAATATAAATATAAAATAATAAATATAAATAAATATAAATATATATAAATATAAATATAAATATATATAAATAAATATAAATATATTTAAATATATATAAATAAATATAAATATATATAAATATAAATATAAATATATATATATAAATATAAAATATAAATATAAATATAAAATAATATAAATATAAATATTTATATAAATAAATAATAAATAAATAAAAGACAAAAAGAATAAATAGATAAATGGTAAATAATAAATAAATAATATAAAATAATAAATAAATAAATAGATAAATCCCAATTAATCTTTAGTCTTATAATAAAATAGTTATAGGAGCAGAGTTAATGCGTGTATGTTAAATCACAATTATACGTGTTGTTATTCTATCTAGCTATATATATATATATATATATATATATATATATATATATATATATATATATATATATATATATATATATATATTAGTATCATCTAAATTATAAGAATAAGAAGACGACGAACTTATTATTATATGATCATTGTTATTTGACTTTCCTTTTTTATTATCGTCTTGACCTAAGAATGCTAGGTCATGTGTTCATATGCGTATATTTACGGTAAAATCGAGTAGGGTGGCACGTAAGGATATGTTCTAGGAGAACATTCTGAAATACTTCCGTCCGGACGTAGTGGAAACGCAATATCATGGTGTGTCCAAATAACGTGTGCACAGAAGGGCTTGGTAAAAATTGAACGAAGTTTGAATGCAGCGACAAGATCCATACTGTAAGAGGTTGGTATGGTTAATTCGAAGTTAGTGTTTACTTTGGTAAGCTTAAAACCTGTCCATGTAACATGTAATCGAGGTCGTAGATAACCAGTGACATGAAGGTTTTCAATCATCAATGGTCCAGTAATGTTCCAATATGAAAGACACAGACCAAGCGGAAGTATGTGAACAAGTACGCATTGAACTCCTGAAGTAATTTCAAGACGAAGCTTAGTTCGCGCATTGGACTGAGTAACCCATTTATAGACTTGGACGAGAGCAATTACAAACGTCATAATTGAAACTGAAAAGATCAAATGATCCCAAGTGAGTACATCAGAAACAGTAGTAAACCAATCAGGAACAATGACTGTCGGTGCTATGGTATACTGGAAATGGACTGTAGATTCTGCTTTTGTCGCATGAACAAGTAAGAGTGCCGTTGACAATGTTCTGAATCGCCATATGAGCCAAACAATTGCCAATGTATTTAAAATAGATACAGATAGACTAATTATAGTCATAATAGATTTGGAATCAAACCAGGAATCATTATCAACTGAAATTTCACCACTCAAAATTGTTTATGCTAAGGAAAAGATTCTTTGATCGCTTTTAGCACGTGCCGCTACTTTCTTAAGACTTAAATAATCTCCTTATCTATAGCAAGGAATTGCGACATTTAATGTTCATATAGTTTAAATTCAGGTACAGAGATAGTCAAAGGATTGGCAAAGGATGTGTTACCTAAAATTGCTGCTAAACGTGTGGAGTTGAAAAATTGTTGTAAAATTGCTAAATTAATTGGTTGAAGTTGGGTAACATCAGTCGAATTGTCAGAACAAGTAGTGATATGTCCGTCATATGTCATAGATGTAGTAACTACTGCACAGTGACAAGGAATACTCATGATACAAAAACGACAACCTTTAACAATGAGACGTCGATTTTGACATTCAAGTATTATTTCGTCCATAAGGTAAACTAATATTTGATTTGAGGAGATGTCTAAAATATGTGGCACGACTCGGTTTGTCATGAAAATTTAAAGAAAATAGCACTCTTATTAATTTTACTAAAAATTCTATCCTAACATATCGAATGATGTTATCGCTGGTAATGCTAGTGTTGATACTTCTGTTAAGCCACTCTTCGATGGCCGCTTCGCTTTTACTGTGTGTGTGCTGTGCAATATAATATAGTTTCGAAGCCACTCTGAGACTGTCTTGTTTTAAAATTCACTACCGTGGTCTGTCCAACATGAACTGGTGTTTCGTGCACCACGTAGTGATAAAGGTGTTCAGAACCCCCATTTCCTATGCTTTTTATAATCTCGTTCTGTATACCATCTATCCCTGATACTTTACATAGCTTAACGTGTTTTATGATGGTCCTATTTATTTACATGCAAATACTGAATAAAGTACTGAACATCGAAGTATTATCTAGGATATCTGGCAAATGAGTTAACAATCTCTTGTGGATTCGATGTGTTTCGTTATCAATTTTGATTCGAAAGGCTTTTGACGCTTCTGTCCTCATAATGATGTTTACTGTACAATTTACAGAAATGTCTAACATTGAACTTTGCTGCTTCATTTATATCATCAAACACGTGTACCATGAGCACCAAGAAATTTATTCACAGCTGATATTAAAGTATCCTAAGACTGCATTGCCAGCTGAAGCATGATATTCGAACAAGGACTCCATATTGTTAATAAATTCTTGGTAGAAATTTAGGCTTTCATCAGCAGGACGATAAGCACCGTCATACGGAATGTAAATATTTTAAGGTCATGTCTATTTCAATTCCGACAATTGAGTCGTTGGTACAAACAAAATGTTTGACAGAATATGCAAGATTGTTCGTATAAATAATTGTCACACCGCTTTTGTGACCTTTAATATTAAAGTCATACTCACTGTTATCTACTTTTGTGTAGCTTGTATAATTATCGTGTAATGTAGTCGATAATATGTATGAATGGCTAGTTAACTGGTGTTCACATATGCCTACAATATCGGCATAATATATCAAGTAAATTATATACATATATGCCTACAATATCGGCATAATATATCAAGTAATACCCATAATGCCAAGAATATTATGCCCATCACGATCCAAGAAAATAAATTAAGCCCATTATCAAGCATCACTAAAAGAAACAAAACCAAAACAAGGCAAGGTCCAAACTTGCTTGAATTTGTGTGAGCAGTTTTACGAGTCTATGCTTTCATATAGTAATAGAAAAGATTAAAGATAGCATGCGTTGCAATATTTGACAAAGAATCTATTTCTCTAAAATACAAAAAGAAAAATGATAAACAAGAATTTACGGTATTGCTAAATAAATCCAAAAATATTCCAAGATTTAAAGACACATGTTACAATTGTGCGGAAAACATTTAAAGCCAAACATGGAAAGTCTTTTTTAAAAAAAATTACAGTTACAAAGTGCCTTATTAACCGTATTCCACCAAAAAGTCTCTGATGAGAAAATGTATCTTAAGAAACTAATTATTACCATTATATTATAAATATATAGTCTAGTATCTGCTTTTAAAACAAAAATGGCGTTTATGTGAATTCAGCATCTTTCTTACCTAGCTATAATTCTAAATGGATTCCGAAACGATTTCGGATTACGAATCCAGCACTCTTCCAAACTATTAACAAGAGAAGCGCAATTTTCTCTGTCTCTGTCTCTCTCTCTCTCTGTGTCTCTCTCTCTCTCTCTCTCTCTGTCTCTCTCTCTCTGTCTCTCTCTCTGTCTCTGTCTCTCTATCTCTCTGTCTCTCTCTCTCTCTCTCTCTCTCTCTCTCTCTCTATATATATATATATATATATATATATATATATATATATATATATATATATATATATATCGTTCCATTCACAGAGCCACGACAATGTGATGGAAACTATGTTTACTACCAGCCACTCGGACTGTGTTTCAAAATTCACGTGGATCAAAAGAGCTTTAATGATGCAATGGGTGTCTGCGAATCAGAGGGAGCTAAGCTATTCAAGATAGAGGATGAATACGAGTTTAATTACATTCAGCATGTGTTGATCGGTATAGTACGAGTTTTAGTATATTCAGAACGTGTTGATGTGTATATTTCGTGTTTCAGTACATTCAGAACGTGTTGATGGGTATATTACGTGTTTTGTTACATTCAGAACTTGTTAAACGCTAAAATAGGATCATCCAAAGTCACAAGTTGTACTTAAAATACAATTTTCATTACATCCAACACGTGTTGAAGGGTATAGTACGAGTTGCTGAACATTATGCACGTATTGCATAGTAAAATAATGATTTAAAGTAAGCAAGCATTGTTGTGTATAATATGATTTAAATTAAGCAAGCATTGTTGTGCATAATATGATTTAAAGTAAGCAAGCATTGTTGTGTATAATATGATTTAAAGTAAGCAAGCATTGTTGTGTATAATATGATTTAAAGTAAGCAAGCATTGTTGTGTATAATATGATTTAAAGTAAGCAAGCATTGTTGTGTATAATATGATTTAAAGTAAGCAAGCATTGTTGTGTATAATATGATTTAAAGTAAGCAAGCATTGTTGTGTATAATATGATTTAAAGTAAGCAAGCATTGTTGTGTATAATATGATTTAAAGTAAGCAAGCATTGTTGTGTATAATATGATTTGCTAAACAGTAAGCTTGTGTAGCAAAGTAAACAAACGCGTAACATTACAGTAAGTGCCCAGGCTAAATTTCTGACAAAGCATGATGGAAAAATTTGTGAACCTAAACTATATGATGTGTAAAAAGTTAAACATTTTCATTTTATTTGTTAAATATTTTTTAAAATATATTTTGCAATTTGCGATTATAGTTATTGTTACAAAAACCAATCTGCCTTTAAGAAAACACATTTGTAAACAAATAATAGTTTGGAAGAAATATTAGAAAGTCCAAGGAGATCTTTATAATATTGTACACATAAGACCAGTCTGTTCATATAAGCTAATGGATACAT
The DNA here is from genome assembly GCA_030141615.1 of Unio pictorum. Classification (NCBI taxonomy): domain Eukaryota; kingdom Metazoa; phylum Mollusca; class Bivalvia; order Unionida; family Unionidae; genus Unio; species Unio pictorum. The sequence goes on along the minus strand of JARLTB010000116.1, from coordinate 5,950,613 downwards.
GTTTAACTCAGTATTCAGCTACTTTTAAGACATGTTACTGTTTTAAGACATGTTACTGTTTTAAGACATGTTACTGTTTCGATTTTATTTCGTTATTTCATTAGAATATGTTTTTAAAGATGTAACGGCATTTTATTAAATTAATCTAATTTCCTATAAACAGATATAAACAAATCCTATTTTCCATTGCCAGGAGTAGCCGTTACATTAGGGAATGGACCGTTTATCGGACTAAGGGCTGTTGGATCTGGAAGAGAATGGACATGGTGGAACGGGCAAGCTGTTTCATATTACGCATGGTCTACTTGACAACCAGATAATTATTTAAACGACGAGAAATGTGGGGAACTCTCTATCTACAATGTATTTAAATACAATGATGCTTCTTGCGCTGCTCAATTGTCTTATATTTGCCAGCGGTATGTATGATTGGTTAACTCTGACCATTATGAGACAAATATTGTCCGAAATAGGAACATATTAATGTCAAATTTAAACAAATTGTTATATACCTCCGTTCGAGGAAAAGAAGTCTACATTATCTCAACGCGCCTTACAGAACAAAGAAATATTTATTTTCGCATAGAATATTTCAGCGTATATTTAAAAAGAATAATATCTAACACTGTACCATTTAGCGACGTCTGTATAACTAAGTTTCCTTACTCTTTGATCGCTCCTAACATCTTTAAGCTCCCATCTTTTGTAGGAATGTGTAATACTTGTGCATGTTTTCATTTGATAATAACAGGACTGTTTGGGGTGACAAATTGTAATGAAATTATATCATTCCACTTCCGATGCATAAAATATATACGGTTATTTATGTTACTTGATCCTTATTATATATCGTTACACCTCTTGCAAATTGGAGAGAATGGTGTTTACGCTTTACACCACTTGTCTTTCCTGTTGGAAATAAATGACTGAAAAAGAGTACTAAACATAGGGGAAGATATTTAAAGAAATAGATACTGACATTGATTTTAAGAGCCAGAAAAGACGGAAAAATACATCTGATACAAGCACGTAGAAAGAAAAGACAGAGACATAAGATATTGTGTTTTCTTGGTGAAGTTCAATGCGTTCTGCTTGAGTGCTCAGACCCAATATCAACTGCTGTTATTAGTACCTCTCTTTCATCCTGGGTATTCTATTATTTTTCAAAACTGCCATTGTAAAACATCTGTTGAAGAAAGCGACACTCGACAATAACAATTTAAAGAACTACCGCCCAGATTCTAATCTACCGTTCATAAAAGAAATCTTAGGAACAATTGTTCTAACCCAACTTGTATCTCATTCGAATTCAAACCGTCTTTTTAGCAATCCACAGTCTGCATATCGCCCATAGTACAGTACTGAAACTACTCTTGTCAAAGTAGTTAATGAACTTCTCTCAGCTTTGGAAAGCTGAAAGATTACAGTCCTCACCCTCCTTGATGTGTACGCTGCATTTGCCATGATATATTACATCACTGTCTCCAGCATGTATTTTGCATTCACAATACAGCTTTAATGTGGCTCAAGTCCTACTTAGTCCACAGGAGATAAATTTTATCTGCAAATGGAATACACTCCAGCTCAGTTGATGTATGTTGTGGTGTTCAACAGGAGTCTGTTCTTGGACTTGTTCTCTTCATTCTATACACTCATCCTCTCTCAAGGGTCATAGATAATCACCGAGTGTCTCACCAATTGTACGCTGATGACACCAAACTATACAAATCCAGCCACCCAACTCAAGGTGATGCTACCGTCCAAGGAGTAGAGAGGTGCATTACTGGTGTGAAATCATGGATGACATGTAACAAGCTGCAGATGATTGATGATAAACCTGACGCCATTCTGAGCACAACACAAAGACTTTCCTATTCATATCCTTTACCTCAGACAACATCAACATTAAATTACCAACATTAAATTCACAGTCAGTACGAAACCTAGGTGTCACCCCTGACAGTACTCTCACATTGCACCAACATGTCATGAACATATGCAAGGCTCAATATATTGAGCTAAGACGCATCAGCTCCATTCGCAAATATCTTTCAGTTGATGCCACTAAAAGACTTATGTGTTCCTTAGTACTTTCAAGACTGGACTATTGTCACTCAATTCTCGCTGGATCGTGTCAATATCTACTCCAGAAACTTCAAAAATTTCGAAACATAGCTGCTACGATAATCTTTAGAGTACCACAATCAGAGAATACCTCCATGCTACTCTGTACCGTACATTGCTATCCATTCGATACAGAATCAAACTCAAAATGTGGTCTCTGTGCTACGTTTACTAACGGACTCCAGTCCAACATACCTATCTGGCCTCACCCATACGTATAACTGCAGCAACATACTTACGCTTCTCTTCTGACAATCGTATACTCATTATTCTAACTATGTAAACGAAGTCATATGGTCAACGTTCTTTTGCATACCAGGGCCAAGCAACGTGCAGCGAATTGCCAATTGAAATTAGATGCAAAGATACAGTGGTCCCTTTCAAGAGTGCTCTTAAAACTCACCTTTTTCAACTGCAAAAACAAACTGAAAGACCTAAAAATGTTTCCTACCTTAAATATTTGCAGCATTTCTTGTGATCTAATTTCATGGTGACTTTTTTTTTGTGTAATCATATCATTATACATGTTGTAAAGCGCTTAGAGCTACTAAAGTCCTCATTATAATATATATATATATATATATATATATATATATATATATATATATATATATATATATATATATATATTTATTTATGCAAGAACGGTAAATCTTGCAAACTGGGGAAGATAATTTGTAACGTTGTTTTGACCTGGTGTACATTCATGTATCGATCAAGAAAAGGAGAATTGTAATGAAAAAAATTGCCTAATTCTTCAACAATACAGAAAAACAAATATTTGTAATATTGACCTGAATCAATGGAATCGCACATCCTTTAAAATCCAAAAGGAAAAATATGCATCAACGTATTATTCAAGTCCAGTTCCTGAGAAACATCTGAGTTCCAGTTGAATTATATATATATATATATATATATATATATATATATATATATACTAGCGCACTTGTGAGCAGGCGTGCGTGCATCTCTTGATTACATGTCATATTAAAAGTATTTTAAAGTTCCTCAACTTCATCAACAACGGTAATTCGGGTATTACCAAAATCGTGACATATGAAACTGGACACGTGGGCTGTGTGCTTGGATATTTGTTTGAACAGACAATTTGAGACAGGATTTTTCGCTGACTAAATGATCTGACTTATTCAACAGTTTTATTTTTTTCCAACTTGTATTCATTTCAGAATCACAACAGAGTTATGCAAGCCATATGTCAATTTGTTTTTACTTGGCGTACTGTAGACGAGTGACTGCTCCAAGTCATATTTCACGGTTCGTTCTATGGTCCGTTCAAGATATGGTTCAGGGTATATGTGAAGACGGCGCAACTTTTATTGTTTTAGCAGAGAAGCAATATTGGCAAAAGGTACATGCGTGTATCCTAGTGTGACGAGTATGACTCTGGTACTAACCATTCCAGTATAAGGCACATTGAATGATTTTAGTGTTTTGGTTTGGTTACAATGAAAGAATTATGGACTATCATTTTGAAAATTAACATATCACCTTTTAACATTTACAATCCTAAACCTAGGCACGTCATAAAAAATTTTGTGTTATGATATTATCTCATTGTTACACACTTGGTTCAATATGTTAAATCGCATCCAACATAATTGGACCGCGTTCATCTTGCTCAGAGGCGTAGAGTGAAAAGTTTCCGAATTCTCGATAGCAGCAAATATGTTATAGACCATGTAACGAATTATCCATGTCAAATAACGAATTACAAGTAAGGCTAGTGACACAAGAAAATTGAAGCACGTTTAGCAAATACTGTCTGGAGATACCCTCACTTTTATCTTTTCCCAACATTGATAGTTGATTAAATTCAGTTTCGTCAGATTTCTTTTTCTGATTATTAATATTGTAGCGTTTCAAAAATGTAAGAAACAAAAAGATGGTTTTATTTATTTTAACGATGAGATTTGTTTATATCATGTATATAAGCAATTTTATTCCGAGACGGTCTGTTCGCTAAATTGTCTCCAATGTCAGAATAATAAACCTATGATAAGCTACATTGTATAAGGGAGACAATCTTGACAGGCATGGCGTTTCTTCTAATACAGGTTTGTATTCCAGATTACTAATTGCGAAATTACATGGAAAGGGACACGTCATTCTTAATATGTTGAGGGTGACAGACAAATACATTCGTCATATAGACCTGATTCGTCAAGTACACCTAATATGATGACGGTGACAGACAAATACATTCGTCATGTAGACCTAATATGATGACGGTGACAGACAAATACATTCGTCATGTAGACCTAATACGATGACGGTGACAGACAAATACATTCGTCACGTAGACCCTATTCGTCAAGTAGACCTAATATGATGACGGTGACAGGCAAATACATTCGTCATGTAGACCTAATATGACGGCGGTGACAGACAAATACATTCGTCATGTAGACCTAATATGATGACGGTGACAGACAAATACATTCGTCATGTAGACCTAATATGATGACGGTGACAGACAAATACATTCGTCATGTAGACCTAATACGATGACGGTGACAGACAAATACATTCGTCACGTAGACCCTATTCGTCAAGTAGACCTAATATGATGACGGTGACAGGCAAATACATTCGTCATGTAGACCTAATATGACGGCGGTGACAGATAAATACATTTGTAAAGTAGACCTAATTCGTTCAAGTAGACCTAATTCATCAAGTACACCTAATATGATGAAGGTGACAGATAAATACATTCGTCATGTAGACCTAATTCGTCAAGTAGACCTAATTCATGAAGTAGACCTAATATAATGACGGTGACAGACAAATACATTCGTCATGTAGACCTAATATGATGACGCTGACAGACAAATACATTCGTCATATAGACCTAATTCGTCAAGTACACCTAATTCGTTATGTAGACCTATTATGATGACGGTGACAGACAAATACATTCGTCATGTAGACTAATTCGTCAAGTAGACCTAATTCATCTAGTAGACCTAATATGATGACGGTGACAGACAAATACATTTATCAAGTTGACTTAATATAACCAACCAGCTATCATTTAAGTTGTGTCAGATTTCTAGGCTAGGATGTCGATTCCTGAGTTGCTGAAAAATACCAATCAATACATCACAGTACTATAATATAATGACTAGGGTCATAAATGTGTATGTGTGTCTGTATGTCTGTCTCTGTCCCTCAGACTGTCTGTCTAATAAGTATATATAGTTTTGACTGGTACGACTTGATATTTTTAAATTAACCATTCCTTGCATTATTCTAGATGCATGGTGTAATCGTTGTTGAAAGTTTTAGTTTAGATTGAATAAGTGCAACATATAACATCAGTGGACGTATTTCGTTTTTTTCTGGACGTTCTCCAATGGTAGCGCCATTATTCATTTGATAAATTCCGTTAGCGACTAATCTAATAACAACAAAGTCTGCCGATGGTATATAAATTGTTTAATGGGTAATGTAAAAGACATACACACGCCTTTTTAAGTCTGCGAAGTTTCACAATTAAATATATGAACAATATATGCTTGATGATTTTTCGTTTATTTCTTATTACTTTATTTATATTAGGAAAATAATAATCAAGAAAAATGTAAATATAATCACCTACATGATCCGGCAATGCACAGTGTTCTCTTTCTCTCTCTCTCTCTCTCTCTCTCTCTCTCTCTCTCTCTCTCTCTCTCTCTCTCTTGGTCTGTCTGTCTGTCTGTATATATTTTTTACCATAGTATAACTTAAAATAAATCTAAGCATTTCACAGTGTTGATATCTTGTTTGATTCGTCGATTCACGTAATCTATATGTTAGGATTGAATATTTAGTACAATTAATAAGATTGATATTTTCTTTGAATTGTATTAAAGTAATGTTTTATTTATTTATATTTAAGTAGTTTCTAAAATATATTAAAAGTAATTTCACTTGTTTTTGAAGCACAACTATATAGAATAGAAAGGGTTGCTGAGCAAGTGAAAAAAAATGCAATGTATATAGACATACTGCATAAGACTGATAAAAATAACTATAATCTTGCTAATGTACAGTGTTGCGTGAGATTGTATAACATAATACATGCGTTTGCCGACTTAGTTAGTTCTAGGTTCCATCAGTAAAAATATGTTTCGTAACCTAGTCATTGGCTTTAAGTCCAATTCGTTTAATAAAAGTGGAGTAATATTCTCTAAGAAACTTCAGGACGACACAGAAACAAAATGGCTTCCAACTAACGGATATCCATATTTGGTCTGACGTCGTCAAACGAATATAAATAACTACAAAATTAAGTCTTATGACGTAAGATAAAGTGGTTTCCACCTACTGGAACCGGTTGTTTCTTGGGAGAAAGAGTCAGCGTTTTTCTGACTGATACATGGAGGGTATGACCTTGTCTAACCCTCAATCTGGCCGAGTGTGTATAAATACAGATGCGCGAATCAGGTCAGATTCAGTTTTCCGTATCAGCAGAAAAAGATTCTGACTTCTTTATTCCAGGTAAGGAAACTGTATATGTCGTAACTTCTTTTAGGAGTAAGTATTTTTAATGATTGAGATTTTGATTGTAAAATTGTTTTGTGTGCAACATTGCTATTGAATTCTTTTATTTGTAATATATTGTAATGGAATGTTTAAATGTTTTAAAGAATTTATATTTAATTATATTTATGTAACTTTTATTATAAAGGTTGAATTCGCTACCAACTTCATGCTTTGATTTAATGTTGAAATAAGTATCCCTTAAGAAAGAAAGAGTAATATCTAGCAATATATTCTAAATCAATATTCTTTTTTTAAAATGAGTAAAGTGCATTAATTGTTATTACATTTAATACTTTTACTATCTTGAAATTGATTGAGAATTAACTATTGTATAATATTCTAAGGTGCAGAAGTTATATGAATAAAATGAAGTTGGAAAGCTTAATGATGAAAATGTAATATGTATTTCATGAATTTTTATTATAAGTTTTTAGATGTGTAATATATATGTGTGTTGATTATTTAAATAAAGTTTTCCGTATCAGCAGAAAAAGATTCTGACCTCTTTATTCCAGCTTCGATTCCGTACCTGACCTAATTCCCTTGACATTTCATCATCGGGTGACGGCGGTGACAGATAAATACATTTGTAAAGTAGACCTAATTCGTTCAAGTAGACCTAATTCATCAAGTACACCTAATATGATGAAGGTGACAGATAAATACATTCGTCATGTAGACCTAATTCGTCAAGTAGACCTAATTCATGAAGTAGACCTAATATAATGACGGTGACAGACAAATACATTCGTCATGTAGACCTAATATGATGACGCTGACAGACAAATACATTCGTCATATAGACCTAATTCGTCAAGTACACCTAATTCGTTATGTAGACCTATTATGATGACGGTGACAGACAAATACATTCGTCATGTAGACTAATTCGTCAAGTAGACCTAATTCATCTAGTAGACCTAATATGATGACGGTGACAGACAAATACATTTATCAAGTTGACTTAATATAACCAACCAGCTATCATTTAAGTTGTGTCAGATTTCTAGGCTAGGATGTCGATTCCTGAGTTGCTGAAAAATACCAATCAATACATCACAGTACTATAATATAATGACTAGGGTCATAAATGTGTATGTGTGTCTGTATGTCTGTCTCTGTCCCTCAGACTGTCTGTCTAATAAGTATATATAGTTTTGACTGGTACGACTTGATATTTTTAAATTAACCATTCCTTGCATTATTCTAGATGCATGGTGTAATCGTTGTTGAAAGTTTTAGTTTAGATTGAATAAGTGCAACATATAACATCAGTGGACGTATTTCGTTTTTTTCTGGACGTTCTCCAATGGTAGCGCCATTATTCATTTGATAAATTCCGTTAGCGACTAATCTAATAACAACAAAGTCTGCCGATGGTATATAAATTGTTTAATGGGTAATGTAAAAGACATACACACGCCTTTTTAAGTCTGCGAAGTTTCACAATTAAATATATGAACAATATATGCTTGATGATTTTTCGTTTATTTCTTATTACTTTATTTATATTAGGAAAATAATAATCAAGAAAAATGTAAATATAATCACCTACATGATCCGGCAATGCACAGTGTTCTCTTTCTCTCTCTCTCTCTCTCTCTCTCTCTCTCTCTCTCTCTCTCTCTCTCTCTCTCTCTCTCTCTCTCTCTTGGTCTGTCTGTCTGTCTGTATATATTTTTTACCATAGTATAACTTAAAATAAATCTAAGCATTTCACAGTGTTGATATCTTGTTTGATTCGTCGATTCACGTAATCTATATGTTAGGATTGAATATTTAGTACAATTAATAAGATTGATATTTTCTTTGAATTGTATTAAAGTAATGTTTTATTTATTTATATTTAAGTAGTTTCTAAAATATATTAAAAGTAATTTCACTTGTTTTTGAAGCACAACTATATAGAATAGAAAGGGTTGCTGAGCAAGTGAAAAAAAATGCAATGTATATAGACATACTGCATAAGACTGATAAAAATAACTATAATCTTGCTAATGTACAGTGTTGCGTGAGATTGTATAACATAATACATGCGTTTGCCGACTTAGTTAGTTCTAGGTTCCATCAGTAAAAATATGTTTCGTAACCTAGTCATTGGCTTTAAGTCCAATTCGTTTAATAAAAGTGGAGTAATATTCTCTAAGAAACTTCAGGACGACACAGAAACAAAATGGCTTCCAACTAACGGATATCCATATTTGGTCTGACGTCGTCAAACGAATATAAATAACTACAAAATTAAGTCTTATGACGTAAGATAAAGTGGTTTCCACCTACTGGAACCGGTTGTTTCTTGGGAGAAAGAGTCAGCGTTTTTCTGACTGATACATGGAGGGTATGACCTTGTCTAACCCTCAATCTGGCCGAGTGTGTATAAATACAGATGCGCGAATCAGGTCAGATTCAGTTTTCCGTATCAGCAGAAAAAGATTCTGACTTCTTTATTCCAGGTAAGGAAACTGTATATGTCGTAACTTCTTTTAGGAGTAAGTATTTTTAATGATTGAGATTTTGATTGTAAAATTGTTTTGTGTGCAACATTGCTATTGAATTCTTTTATTTGTAATATATTGTAATGGAATGTTTAAATGTTTTAAAGAATTTATATTTAATTATATTTATGTAACTTTTATTATAAAGGTTGAATTCGCTACCAACTTCATGCTTTGATTTAATGTTGAAATAAGTATCCCTTAAGAAAGAAAGAGTAATATCTAGCAATATATTCTAAATCAATATTCTTTTTTTAAAATGAGTAAAGTGCATTAATTGTTATTACATTTAATACTTTTACTATCTTGAAATTGATTGAGAATTAACTATTGTATAATATTCTAAGGTGCAGAAGTTATATGAATAAAATGAAGTTGGAAAGCTTAATGATGAAAATGTAATATGTATTTCATGAATTTTTATTATAAGTTTTTAGATGTGTAATATATATGTGTGTTGATTATTTAAATAAAGTTTTCCGTATCAGCAGAAAAAGATTCTGACCTCTTTATTCCAGCTTCGATTCCGTACCTGACCTAATTCCCTTGACATTTCATCATCGGGTGACATTCTTTATCTGGGAACTCATCCTTTTTCTTCTTACTATCTTCCTGAGTTCCCAGTACGTGTTTATGAGACCGATCTATAGAACATTCCAGCCAAATATCTAATAAAAGTCTCATAAAATATATATTCCTTACATGGTACACACATGTGGGTTTAGTGGTCATGAAATGCTGTATTTATACTACTCTATTTTTTCATCCACATCATCTTTAATGTTTAAATAATAAGTTTCTTATTTACTGAATTAGTATAAATGAAAACAGAAATCATAATAATAGAAATGACGCAAGTTTTCAAGTTGGGAAGGGGCCTATGTATATTATCAATAGGTACAGAATGTACAAAGGGCACGCTGTCAAGGGATGATGCGTGTCCTCACTCCGTCAATACACAATCGCCTGTTACTAATCTTAGGTCGATTCCAAAGCATGTATGTCTTTTTGTATAATATACGAGCCAAATATATTTAAAATATGTATGCTTTATCGGTGATACACCACAGGTAAAAGATTCCTTATTAGGAAACTCAGAAAGCCTCATTTCTTTTGAATTAAATAAATATATATTATGGAAGGTCAGTTGAACAGCTTACACGTGATATATATGTAGATCAATATGTATCAGTATAACATTATTTCTGTATGTAAAGTAATGCGGTTTCCAAGTATTGTACAATATAAAAAAATATATAAATGTTTGTGTTATGACTCCATCGTCATAAACCTAGTAATAGAAAGAATCAAAATCAACCAGTTTTTTTTTAAAAATGTAACAAATAATTTAGTTGTTAAAGTTAAATATGAAACTTGCAGCATTATAGCATGAATTCAAATAATCCTAAAAAATGTTGTATGAATGTCCTAAAAACTAAAACATTCTGTATAAGATTTAACACCAGAAATGTAATGGTTCGTCAGGCATCGTAACTATCATGATAGCCGTGTCTCGAATAATTCACAACAGTTCCAGAATAATAATATTATCCACATAATGGACACAGTCTATGTAAACAGTTCAAACAAATGTTTTTCTCTGAAATAATACAACATAAAACACGTATACAGACAATATGAAAATGCAAAAGATAGGATTTGAACTTATCGCTCAGTTTAATTCGTATATACACCGTGTATTACGATTATATTTATCAACATACCACAGATGGCAGACCATACTATTTATTGCGAAATTTCCTATTCATGTGACCTAGCCCAGCCATTTGTAAATAACTCATTTCTTAGAAAACCGTCAAAACCACATCCGTCAATGAGAGATTAACCCAAAGTCGCCACTAAAACTAGTACTATTACTTATCAACACACACTTAAACATTTACCAATATATTAAAGGCATTGTTAGGCTCTTAACACAATCGGGTCACGTAGGCAAAATATAAATAACGATATTGTGTACAATTTACAGCCTTTTTTTAAAACGAAGTACAGAAATGGATAACACTCATGTACTAGGAGATAATACAACATAGCATTTGGAGCAAGTTTAATTCCTTGGTAACGTAACCTGAAGCGTTTCAAGGCAGAATGGGAGTTTATAAATAAAATCATGACACATATTTCTTAATTTCCGTCTGAAAATGAAGCTATTTATCTATTTAGTTATAACAGTTGTGCATTCCACCATACTAAACCCGATATCAAAGTACAACTTATTTGTTCACCAAACATGGTGAACATTTTGTTCATTACATGCCAGATGCAAACTTTAAGCATATTTAGGTGAGACCTTGTGGCGAAGTAGCCTAAAGAACTTGCCTGTCTCTATCACTTCCAGCACACCATTGTCGGCATAAGTTCGAGTCTTTGACATGACAATGTTTATATCTAAGAAACCTTGTCTCGAATTTCTGGTGTATTTTTTTTAACTTACATTTCCCGGGTTAGTCCTTGGCCACTTTAGCTGGCCGCAATGTACAACATGTCTTGCACTCAATATGTTGCGTTTACCCCCACCCCCATCCCCAAGAAACAAGAAGAATTAAACCTTTACTCCCATGCAAACTATGTTAAATATGTACGCGCCAGTTTCTTGCATGACGAATAATAATATGTACAAATATATTACTAACGCAAGACATGTTGCAAAGGAGCATTCAATAGGCCATACAAATCTAACAGCTAATACAGATGTTAAGTATGATCTGTTTTTCTTCGTCAGTGGTCTGTCTGAAATTGAAACGTTTTTACTGTGAAATTGTCCTTTCTAGTTTTAAAACTTCCTGCTCGCATATTGACGATGACGTCGTTACGCTGACCAGTAAACATAAATAGCAATCGTGGGTATTTTTAATATTGTATTCGAATAATCAAACGCGACGTAATACAGTCTTCATATTCAGTATTTTAAATTAGCAAAGATGTGAACTACTCGCGATGTTTAAACGATGCGGAAAATCTCTTGGCGTTTCTTCTTTTTAATTGTGGCTTCAACACGTAATAGCTTTTTTAACGTGTTTTAGTGTTACAATTCTAATAGCATCAACAGTATCAATATACGGTATTATTGACGTATTTCGTGTCAGTTTCAACAGTTGTATGGGTCAGTTTATTACAGAATTTTCTGTCTCCTCCGCCTGCATGACAGATTGCACATTCGTAACATTCTCCGTTTCAACCACTATGACCAAGGATATGTATTTAGTGTAAGTTTAGACTTGGACCAAGTACGCAAATCAGGGATGCTTAAGTACGCTTCTTTACCGACACATCAACACACTGTGTAGAATGATGATGCACCCATCTACCACCCAAATAATGAACAAGACGAATATGCTCTAGCGGTCCCTCATCCACTGCAATACATTAGTCAGTCTATTAGTACGGAGCTGACTCGTTTTCTTTTGAATAAAGACTTGCTCATTTTTTGTCTATCTCACTACAGTGATCGACAATAATTGTATGCCATTTGGAATTCCTATTTTTCCAGTCTTATGAGAGAGTTACAAGTTACCACTAATGAAGAAATTGACTTATTAGCAACATGGTAAGGCCCTGACTCTTCCAAATATGCACTTAGCTATGGTAAGGCCCTGACTCTTCCAAATATGCACTTAGCCATGGTAAGGCCCTGACTCTTCCAAATATGCACTTAGCCATGGTAAGGCCCTGACTCTTCCAAATATGCACTTAGCCATGGTAAGGCCCTGACTCTTCCAAATATGCACGTAGCCATGGTAAAGCCTTGACTCTTCCAAATATGCACTTATAATCATATCGTCGAACGTGAATAACCCTTCTAGAGGACTACAAAGAATCTGAGAGCATCGGAATGAGAGGAATGGTTGCCCAGTATTGGTTAAGGAGGCCAACAAAAACAAACTTAATTAGCCAACTTTCCGAAACTGCCTAATAAGAACAATACGAAACTCTATGAGCTGTCAGATCTCTTGTCTGAAATTGTGTCTAATAAGAACAATACGAAACTCTATGAGCTGTCAGATCTCTTGTCTGAAATTGTGTCTGCAATGCCTAATAAGAACAATACGAAACTCTATGAGCTGTCAGATCTTTTGTCTGAAATTGTGTCTGCAATGGAAGATAAAACAAATACCGGTCCCTTCTGGTCTATTATGACTCATCATATGGTGTACGTCCCATAGTGAAGAAACTTCCTTATGGCATATAAGACAAGTGGACTACATAAGCAGTGAATGACAAGAAACGCCATGATGTTTCTTTCCCACCGTTTTCATTCTTTGCTGAATTTATACATGAGATTAGCAAAGTGACGCATGACGCCAGCTTCACATAGGAGGCCATCACAAACACACAAACACACCAACTAAAAAGGATGAAATCACTCGTAAGGAATGAGAATAGACCTATTATATCGACGCAGAAAACACATGTATCACTACATTCAGATGAGAATGATGTTTTACTTCCTCATCCACAAAACGATCTTCATAATTAATCTTAGTATTTGCATCAAGTGGATTATATTTTGGAGCATCATCCAATCAACGAAGTTTTAACATTCAACATACTTGAAGCTGAATATCTGTATATGGAAGACATTAGTGTCTGAATTACATGCTGCATTTAAATAATGCATTTGTTTTGGATATTTAGTTTTAATTTTAGCGATGCTATTTTTTTAAAAACGGAATCTGCTATGCGTAATCTCATATGATGGCTAGTAAACCCTGCTGCGTTTATAATCCGTTTCAGGTTTTATAAATAGTTTGAAATCATGCAGAACCATGCCATTAGTAATACAAATATTTGACTAGCGGTTTAATTGCGGTTAATCAAACTCTTTGAGACGTTTTTCAACGGCTATTGAAATCATTGTTATACTATTATTCTGTGCGTATATACATGTGTATGAGTATTGTGTATTGTGAAATACATGTATGTATACACGTATACTTGAACATGTAGACCAAAAAATAGTGTGTGCATTTTGAAATAAAACTTTCAACATCAGTGAATTGGCAACTCACAGATAATGCTTGCATCTTTCCTTCATCAGATTTGTATTCCTTGGCTCTCATCGTAGATTACAATAAGAAATATAACAATTTCAACTTGCAAATCTACGGTGAGATTAAACTTGGATTGAAATTTCTGAGAAACAAAACTGCTGAGAGTATGTACAATTGTACATGCATGGTCATTGAATGTCTGGAGCAAAAATAGATGTTTAATAAATGTGTAAACATAGCACGCTATAATGACAAAAGTCTGTATTTATTTTATTAATGACAAAAGTCTGTATTTATTTTATTAATGACAAAAGTCCGTATTTATTTTATTAATGACAAAAGTCTGTATTTATTTTATTAATGACAAAAGTCTGTATTGATTTTATTAATGACAACAGTCCGTATTTATTTTATTAATGACAAAAGTCTGTATTTATTTTATTAATGACAAAAGTCTGTATTTATTTTATTAATGACAAAACTCTGTATTTATTTTATTAATGACAAAAGTCTGTATTTAGTTTATTAATGACAAAAGTCTGTATTTATTTTATTAATGACAAAAGTCTGTATTTATTTTATTAATGACAAAAGTCCGTATTTATTTTATTAATGACAAAAGTCCGTATTTATTTTAATAATGACAAAAGTCCGTATTTATTTTATTAATGACAAAAGTCTGTATTTATTTTATTAAAGACAAAATTCTGTATTTATTTTATTAATGACAAAAGTCCGTATTTATTTTATTAATGACAAAAGTCCGTATTTATTTTATTAATGACAAAAGTCTGTATTTATTTTATTAATGACAAAAGTCCGTATTTATTTTATTAATGACAAAAGTCCGTATTTATTTTATTAATGACAAAAGGCTGTATTTATTTTATTAATGACAAAAGTCTGTATTTATTTTATTAATGACAAAAGTCTGTATTTATTTTATTAATGACAAAAGTCTGTATTTATTTTATTAATGACAAAAGTCTGTATTTATTTTATTAATGACAAAAGTCTGTATTTATTTTATTAATGACAAAAGTCTGTATTTATTTTATTATTGACAAAAGTCTGTATTTATTTTATTAAAGACAAAAGTCTGTATTTATTTTATTAATGACAAAAGTCCGTATTTATTTTATTAATGACAAAAGTCCGTATTTATTTTATTAATGACAAAAGTCTGTATTTATTTTCCTGGACAGTTACAACAAAATTTGTCCTTGAGATGATCCTGTTAAGCTGTAAATGTTAGTACGGACAACTTAAAGATATGCCGAATGAGTAATCATTTACTTGATCTGTCGGCAAATTAGCAAATGTTCCAGGAAAATATGCATATGATTTAGTATGGGAACAACATATTTATATGACTGTACATATTGATAAATGAAACACATTTATATGACTGTACATATTGATGAATGAAACACATTTATATGACTGTACATATTGATGACTGACAACACATTTATATGACTGTACAAATTGATGACTGACAACACATTTATATGACTGAACATATTGATGAATGAAACACATTTATATGACTGTACATATTGATGACTGACAACACATTTATATGACTGTACAAATTGATGACTGACAACACATTTATATGACTGTACATATTGATGAATGAAACACATTTATATGACTGTACATATTGATGACTGACAACATATTTATATGACTGTACATATTGATAAATGAAACACATTTATATGACTGTACATATTGATGAATGAAACACATTTATATGACTGTACATATTGATGAATGAAACGATAAAAGTGTATTTATTTTGGAGAAGCAGATCTGTCACGTGATAGTCAAAAGAGGTTGAATTGTCACTTGGTAAAGCTACTTGCATATTCATATCAAATCAGTCCATACATTGTCATTTTTGAGTGGCACCAATAAAAAGAGAGTATATAAACAAGAAACGTTAGCGATAAATTGATTAATTATTTGATGCATCTTTTAAAATATAAAACATTGTAAATTAATTATGTGTGTGTGTGTGTGTATGTGTGTGATTAGGTTTTTTAACATAGCTTTTAAATATGTATATGATATTACTACAATGTCTGCAGTGAGGCAGTTTATAGTGATGTGTAGCACTAGAGCATCATGCCGCAGACACGTAGTATGATGTCACACCCAATCACATTATCTTGATACCAGGTCGACCTGTCCTAATACTAACCTCTTAATGCTGAGTACAATATAGTACAATATTTGTAAGTCTTTGATATGACTCAGCCAGATATCGAACCCACGACCTCCTGCATCTGGGGCAAACGCTGTAACCACTATGTCACGGGAGCGGTTTGTGAGTAGAATAAAACAAAAAGAGACCGAGACATTAAAAATACGGAGACTGTTCAACGGGGAATCTAAATCTGAGTACCAGGACCCTTAGAACAGACGTGAATATACGGGGATCTCAGGTTTAATGCCAGGACCCTTAGAACAGACGTGAATATACGGGGATCTCAGGTTTAATGCCAGGACCTTAGAACAGACGTGAATATACGGGGATCTCAGGTTTAATGCCAGGACCCTTAGAACAGACGTGAATATACGGGGATCTCAGGTTTAATGCCAGGACCCTTAGAACAGACGTGAATATACGGGGATCTCAGGTTTAATGCCAGGACCTTAGAACAGACGTGAATATACGGGGATCTCAGGTTTAATGCCAGGACCCTTAGAACAGACGTGAATATACGGGGATCTCAGGTTTAATGCCAGGACCCTTAGAACAGACGTGAATATACGGGGATCTCAGGTTTAATGCCAGGACCCTTAGAACAGACGTGAATATACGGGGATCTCAGGTTTAATGCCAGGACCCTTAGAACAGACGTGAATATACGGGATCTCAAGTTTAATGCCAGGACCCTTAGAACAGACGTGAATATACGGGGATATCAGGTTCAATGCTAGCAGCCTTACAGACTAAACAGACTATACAGGTATCTTAGTGCCAGGACTCATAAAGACAGAGAGGACCTTACAGGGATTTCATATGTATAAATAAGTCAAGTGTTATCGAACGACAAATAAGATAATTGCATTCCTGAATACTACCCGCACATTTAGCTGATAAAATAAATGTGATAGTTACCGATCTAAAGAACACTAAACGTGCTAAATTCAATGCAATTGCTTAAGGACTTTACGGGGTCGCGGACGATTAAAACAAGAAACTGTAATGCAGTTGATTCATGTGATGGATGTAAATCAAAAGTAACGCATTTAGATATAAACAATTCCGCAGAGAAATGTTTTGAAGTTTCTTTAAAACCAAAGTGAATTGTGTGTTACCGAAAACGGAAATGAATGAAAATAAATGGAGTATTGTACTTTGCTTCTTATTCCATTGTGCTGGGGGGATGTCTATATAAATTAAAGTCAAATCTTAATTCCTTAATTTTGTAGGAAAAAAAACGAAAAAGGATTTAAAGTAGTTGAGGAGAATTATAGTTGTAACATAAGTAATCATAATTAGACTAACCAATTGACCTGTCTTTAAATAATTTGCTACAATGTTACGTATTTCAAAATGCATGAGAATTAATAAAATGGGGATGTTATTAGATGTGACACAAGAACCAGAAGTCACAGAAAATATAGGTAAACATCACAATGTGACACAAGAACCAGAAGCTACAGAAAATATAGGTAAACATCACAATGTGACACAAGAACCAGAAGCTACAGAAAATATAGGTAAACATCAAAATGTGACACAAGAACCAGACGTTGCAGAAAATATAGGTAAACATCACAATGTGACACAAGAACCAGAAGCAACAGAAAATATAGGTAAATATCACAATGTGATACAAGAACCAGATGCTACAGAAAATATAGGTAAACATTACAATGTGACACAAGGCCCAGACGTTACAGAAAATATAGGTGAATATCACAATATGATACAAGAACCTGGAGTTACAGATAGTATAGGTAAACATTACAATGTGATACAAAATCCTACTCATTATGCTAGGTGTTACTCTAGACAGTACTTTCACGTTGCGCCAACATGTCATGAACATATATAAGGCTGCATATCATGAGCTGATACGCTTCAGCTCCATTCGCAAATATCTTTCAGGTGATGCCACTAAAAGAACTGTGTGTTCATTAGTACTTTCAGTTATGTCTGGTCTGTCTCAATATTTATTCCAGAAACTTCCAAATCTTCACAACACAGCTGCTCTGATCATCCGTATAGAGTAGCACGCTCAGAGCATATCTCACCGCTGCTCTTGTACCCTACACTAGTTTTCCATTCGATCCAGAATCAAACACAATATTTGTTCTGTGTGCTACGTTTCTCTGACGGACTACAATAAAACATACCTGTCTGGCCTCACCCATGTGTATACACCATCAAGATACTTACGCTCCTTTTCTGACAATCCTATACTCATTATTCCTACTATGAAAACGAAGTCTTATATACACCGTTCTTTTGCATACGAGGGTCTATCAACGTGGAATGAATCCCCCACTGAAATTCGACACGAAGACAGTTATCTCTTGCAAGAGTGCCCTTAAAACTCAGCTTTTGGACTCCATGAACAAACCTAGACACCTAACAATGTTTCCTACCTTAAACAATTTCAGCATTTTTGATGGTTTCTAATTTCATAGTCTTGTTTTAAAAAGTAGTCATATCATTAAATACCTTGTAAAACACGTATAGCTTCTACAGTTTAAGCACTGTACGAAGTTATTATTATTATTATTATTATTATTATTATTATTATTATTATTATTATTATTATTATTATTATTGTTGTTGTTGTTGTTGTTGTTGTTGTCTTGAAGCATTCAGTGTAGAAGATAAATGTGCAAAACTAGTTGCAACTCTTTTTTTTAATGATGAAAATATATTTAAGTGAAATAAATACATTCTTGTTTTTGCTTGTTAGTTTGTCTTTTTTTAAATTTATTTATTAATTTTATTTATAGTGGGGGAGGGAGGAAGAAAACATGTTCTGTCGTTTTCCTGATCGAAATAGTGAAAAAGTTTACTAATGATGTATATATAAAATATTGTCACTGTTTGCTTTACTACTAGTGCCAATATACTTTTTCACATTAATCGTAAAATTTAGATGTACTCAAAAAACATATATATTCTTTGTCTATATATTCAATATACATTTAGTTACAAAGCCATATATAATTTATATTTTTACACTATACCGTTAAGTATACCGCAACAGTTAGGCGAGTTAGCGAGATAGGTAAGCCGCATTATTTGTATAATGTCTTAACTATAACTGTTTTGCAATTTTACATATTAGTCTTAAATATTTTATTTTATTTTATATTTTATTTTTAATTTATCAGGTTTCTTACCGGAAACACTTTTGGCTTTTTTTTAATTTCCTGAATCGCGGATCATGCAGTGTTTATTAATGTTATGTAAAACAAAATTGTTGTCATATCAAGAGAGAGAGAGAGAGAGAGAGAGAGAGAGAGAGAGAGAGAGAGAGAGAGAGAGAGAGAGAGAGAGAGAGAGAGAGAGAGAAGGAGGAAGAGATGTTGCCACGATGATAAGACAGCTACACTACATCTGAAATGAGAAGGCAAAAGTGTATTTTCTCGACGATACGGAACTGACTTTATTTAATTGATCAACACATATATTGACTATATTCTAGAAACACATCTAAAAACTTTATAATAAAAATTCATGCAATACATATTATGTTTTCCCTTTTCAAGCTTTACAACTTCATTTATTCGCATAACTTCTTCACACATCTTATAACAATGCAATACATATAAGTAGAGGTTGCTGCTACTGAATACAAATTTAGATTTACAAAAAAAATAAAATAAAATGGTGTACATTTATTTGTCGAATAGGTAAAAATAAAATCCACATGTGTAAAATTTAAACTATATATAAGATCAGAAATTGCTTATACAATATCTAAACTTGCGGATGGCTTCTTTTCCACCCGTAGATCATGTTTAACTTGGGTCCTTAAATGTATTAGTGAAGATAACAATGAAACTTGATACTTTACAGAATTTAATAACAGTTCGCTAGAAATATGAATGAATCATTCCACCAAACTGCATAGCAGTAATGCAGTCTTACGTCCGATCAAATTCAAATGAAATTAAGTTGTAACTTCAATGTTTTACTATATGGTGGACACACCAGTTTTTTCCGCTTTCAGAACCAGAGAGTTGTTGTTAGTTTTTGAATATAAAAATGCAAAGGTTAATCTTCGAATATCATAAAGAGAAATCAATGTTATCGTACGTTGGGTATAATAGCAATTAAAATAAGTTCTGCATTTGTTTCTTTCTTTTCTGTGTCCATAGAGATGAAATAGTGCAAAGGAAAATAACTCATTAAGGAATTTCAATAGGTCAGCTATTGACGACAGGTGAGCAAATTACCAAAACCTGTGTCAGAAAGTGGTCATCTTGTCAGAAAGTGGTCATGTTGCAGATAGATTATAATGAGGATGTCGGACAAGAGGTATGCAAAGAGATTAAGGGTGAAATAAAATGCTTTACAGCTTATACTTAACGACGTATTGCGATAATCAACAACAATGGGATAGATTAGTAGTTTTAAATCTGTCTTTTGTCAAGTGCCGATGACTGATACCCTGTATATAATCAACTCCCAGTCATATTTAACCTTTAAACACGATTGTCGTTTACTCAATTTGCAAGTTAATTTGCAGGACTGTCTTCTATTTAACGTTGATTTTTGCAAAACATTCATATAAGCGTCATATTAATCAGAATTATTGTAAATACCCTCTTTTTTGCAAACACTTTTAACAATATTGTCACATTGGGTCGGCATGTATTATTTTATGATTCAATGTAAAGCTGCTGACAAATATAAATACTCTTGTTTCAAACTAGTGCAGACACATCCATAATATATTTCAAAATGCTATTAATAAAATGCAGTTTGTGAATTGTATACTCAGGAAACAAATCTGATTACTCAGCAAAACAAACATCCATGTATAATGAATGCTTACCTCATTCTATGAGATTTCCGATTTCGTAAATTGCACTTTACTACATTTGAAAACAAAGAAAGTACTGCAGTCAGTTGTATGTAACATGCTGAAAACAAATCATTCGAAGAATAAACAGTTTCTTGCATTTCTAGTTAGTTTCGCCTGAATTAATGAATAGACAACCCATTTACCCCCACATAGATTAGAAGAAAAGTAAGTAATGACGTAACACATAGTTAATATCTTGTTCAAGACTTGTGCTTTTAAATTCAATTTTTGTAGCTTAAAGTATATCTTTGGTTTGTGTGAACTATGCTGAATGACAAATTTGTGTGAACTATGCCGAACGACAAATTTGTGTGAACTATGCCGAATGACAAATTTGTGTGATCTATGCCGAATGACAAATATTCGTACCACTGATAGGTTGTGCTAACAAATTTCCGTCCATAAACTCACGCTAGAAAAACAGCAACATAATGTTCATAGGTTAACCGAATGAAATATAATAAAATAGTATGAATGTTATCATGTCAGAGAACAATCGTGATTTCAAAACTACAATAGTCAACGAGCATTTTGTACCGTCTATTATATCCTTAGATAAGACGTATACAGCATACTTCTTGCATCAAGTCAATTATTTAAATATTACATCGAGTGGTAACAGTTTGACATTTTCACAAGAACCCAATAGGTAATGTACTAGACGTTGTATATGACGGGAAGAAATACATCCATTATTAACCGGGTGTGTGCAACGCGTCTTTTGTGTTTTATGTTCAAACTAGCTGGCTAGCTAACGTTTATTAGAAACAAGATATTAGTCGTGTAACGATGGATATCAAATACGAGTAGTGTCATAGTTTTTGCTTATATTGCAAAATAATTCTAAACGTGTTTGGTAACAAGCAAAACAAAACTGAAACATTTTATCATAAATCTAAAACAAATATAAAACGATTGATTTGTATTGCCTTGTGTATATTGATTCGTATTGGTATGTGTATATAAAGCACATAGGCACAAAGTTTTCTACTTTCCTCCAAGGAAGCAAGATACTATAATATTTCTTGACACTGAACATAGTGATGGTAGGAAGTATCTATTAACTTAAAAAAGTGTTTCATTGCCTATAAATGCGTCTGATTCCAATTCACTTGTACATTGTTATGTTGCGATCTTGCATAATAGTCATTCTAGAACGACGAATAAAAAAGTGCAAAACAAAAACAAATTGAGATGAGACAGTTAGGAAAACATAAGTATACAAACAGTTATAACGAATCTCTGAATGCAGCAGTGTTTCGAGGTCGCGATCTCCTTTTCGTTATTTTTTTTTTCATTTTCGTAGGAAGCTTTATTGTTCCAAAACTTACGTTTCAACAAAAGGTCTGTTCACCTTCTCTGCTGCTTTTGTGGACATATAGATTACAGTCTCATTGCTGCTGAAGATCTGACCAGTTCCCTCGACTTGTCTCGATCATGTGCCAATGCCTGTCTCTCCGCAAAACCTTTCCTGGTCCATTCTGTGATGTTTTCAGCCCACCTTTGTCTCCGTCCATCTCTCCTTTTGCCTCCCTGGACGCTGTCCTGAAGGACTGTTGTGGATAAACTGTTGGCTCTAGTGACATTACAATACCATTCAGCTTTCTTATTTTGACCGTGGTTAGAAGGTCATCATATTGGCCTACTTTGTGCCTGATGATGTTATGCACTTCTTTATTTGTGATGTGGTCCATGTAAAAGTGATGCCAAAGATGGTTCTGTGGCATTTCATTTCAAGTACCTGTATTCTTCGTTATAATTCTGCTGTCAGGGTCCATGTCTCACATGAATACAGAAAAACTAGTGCTCTCAATAGTCTGATTTTAGTTTTCAGACAGATCATTTTGTCTTTCCAGATGGGTCTTAAGATTTGACATAGCTGCCGTTCTTTGTGCTGCTCGTGACAGAATGGCTGTTCTTGATCCCTCTTTGGTGATAATTTAACTAAGATATTTGCACTGGCTCACTGGCTCACTATTTCCAGTTCATGTCCTATTACATTAACTCCATGTCAAATCCGGACGTTTGTTTCATACAGGTTCGTGACTAAGTTTGCAAGCTAGTTTTCACTACATGCCAGCCCATCAGCGTCGTCTGCAAAAAGGAGATTGGTGATGTTACGCCCTTCAGTGCCCTTCAGAGCTGATTGTCCCACAGTGGTTTTCCAGAGCTTCGCTCATGATGCGCTCTAAGTAGATATTTAAAAGCGTGGGACACAGGAAACAACATTCACGTACTCAGACTGTTGTCTGGAACCAGTCCACCACAGAACCTAGGACGATTATTTCCTGGTACCCTTGACATATAGCTGTTTGAATGCATTATTCAACTTTTGATCCTTGATGCACTTCTTCGTTGTGGCCAATAATGCATCATGCCACATTCTGTCAAAGCTCTTTGTAAAATCTATGAACGCAAGTAATATATGGGGATACTCTAGCGACAATGGGAAATCCAGTCAAAAAGGTAGTGGGAACATCTAGCGACAAGTGGAATTTAACATGGGGAACTGTAACATGGAGCGAATGGTGAATTGAACATAGCTACAAGGATTGGGTCACTTTAGTGTCATTGGGACCTTAACGTTAAAAATGGGTATATCAAAATTAGTTTTAATGGGAATTTAACATGGGAATGTCACTTGGAGTTCTAAGGGAATTGAAAATTGGTGAATATATTGTGTTTATAGGGTCAATACTATTGATAGGGTAAACTGTACGTGTAGGGACAAAGGGCTGATAGGGACAATTATAGATATACAGAAAGAAACAAATAAACATTGAAACACACAGAACAGAAGGCAGAGATGTTCTAAAGTAAGACCCACAGATAATAATAGTATACGATATGGGTTCAAACCATTTATTCAAGTATATACATCGGCTCTCTGGTCTGTGCTTTAGTCTAAGCACTATCCATTTAAAACATTCAAATCTGCACATGGAACAAATCTATTCACATGTTATCTATTTCTTGGAAATATTCTCTAGAAAAAATGCTTTTAAAATTAAAGTTTATGCCTTCAAAAATAGACCTTACTTTACATACAACGCATAAGCATTTCATATAAGAATGAGACTTTTCATGCAACAATTAATATATCCGTCACACACATCATTTAAAATCTGGCCAGCTATCGTTTGTGTCCCAGCGTAGATGTTTCCCATCACGTACCCCTTTCATTCGTAAATCTGCTTGAGTCTTACGCACGATACTTTGTATGTGAAAGGATTCATCTTTCCCGCTTGGCTGTCTTAGTCACAATGAACTATCGGTCTTGGATATGTCCCTTTTTATATGCTGACCAACATCGACGTGACCGTACGGTAACGTGAAGTGATTGGGAAGCCGCACTCTCTTCTGGTACACGATTTGATAGACTTTTTCCAAAGACCTACTGACGATTTGGTGTGTGGGTAAACGTACGATCATATGCGGTTCGTGGGTGGTCACTTTAAAAGTTTCATCCTGTCTAGACTTTAAAGGCTTTTCTTAGCACGTCAAAGTTCACCACTCGACTAATGCGATAATTGAGAGTCAATCCTTTCACTTTACATTCGGTGTTCATTTCTCCTTGACGGTTTCGATATTCGTAGCCGTAATTGTTAGGACCTCCACAAGCAAAACTTAGAATCTTGTCGTCGGGATGTACATCTGTCCAGGCTTCTAAACGGTCTCCTTCGATGTCAGGGTGACGTTGATCGAGGCGATCGATGTAGATGCAACTGTCCGTGTCAAAATACAGGACGCGATCTCCTAGGAGTTCTAACACTTCGTAAAACTTTAAGCTAGCATGGGCTGTCACGCAAGCCGCAATGATGACATTTCCAAATTTGTCGGCTTCTGTAAAGTCTAGTTCTTCCTCGTAATTGACTAAGATCAAGTCCTCACGAATGACGTCCACGTGTTTGATGTATTTGGTTTTGTCGTGAATCATCTGGAAGTAGCGGGAAGGTTCGGACAAATACTCCGTCTTGGGTAAAGACGGTCGTTGTGACATTTTACCCCGCAAGCAATTTAACATCACTTTGGCAAACGATCGCCCTCCTTCGTTTTTCTCGATGTGGTCTAAAGTGGTACCTTCCTGCTCCGTATAGTTTTCTTTGAATTTTTTTTGGTCTTCGGGAGTGTGGCACCAGAAATGATAGCCGCTAGCTTCTTATTTTAGTTTCAAAAAGGCATCTACGTAGTCTGCAAAAAAACATTCCGTGTCTCGTCGCCCTTGCGGTATTGTTGTGTCTTGGCAAAGTGGTAAATTTCGTGCACATCTAACAGTCGGTATCCCAGGTCCATAGCTTTAAACACTTCCACGCTAACCCACGTTCCTGTCAAGGCGCGTTCTTCCTGGCTGTGCTGACAAGGTTGGTCTTGGTTGCACTTTTCGGCACAAGTTCGACACAAAGGAAACATCAGTTTCCCATGGCAATGGTGAGGTAAAACGGGATGGTACAAGTCCGTAGGAGGGAAGACTTTGCACTTGATCAATCCTTCGCACTGTCAAATGTGGTCCAGGTCAATGTGTTCTGTCATCAATTGTGGATGCCCTACGGGAAAGTGACAATATTTTCACACGTGAGGATACAGCGAACACACGTACTAGTATTTGATTTCTTCTCTTCTCCTCTTCCGCCTGGTATAGCAAACAGGTGGTATTCGTTCGTCCTCCGTACAAACTATCCCGGGCGTTCAGTGGGTCCACCAACTTGTAACTTTCCGCAATGCGTTTAAGCTCGGGATCGGTTTTCAAACGGTGATCGTACTCATGTTACCACGTTTTCCACTACTTGGTATCCTTGCTGTTCTAACTTCAAACGCTGCTGACAAGTAGTCTGGTACAAGTATTCCATGGTCCGTTGTAAAAACTGATTTTTGGTGTCACGTTGAGGGTAACACATCTGACATCTGTGAAATAAGCATCCGTTAAACTCGTACACGATCTGAGGGTTTTATAAGTCCCAGCCATGCACTGAATACGTTTCGATGGTCTTTTCGCCAGCGTAGGGCTTTGACCAAGTATTGACGTCTGACAAAGTTCGTCGTTTGAGGGCTTTTGACAGCCAGGGTGTTTTCGGGCATGAATCGATGGCGGTACACTAAAGAACACGCTTTGGCGATGGTACAAGCTTCTTTCAAAGGATCGATCCTTCCGTGCTCCATAAAGAATTCTATAAATTTTCCACAACAACGTCGTAAAATTTCCACATCAGATCGACAATACTTTAACATTTCTTCCTGAAAGTCGAAGGGGTCCGAGGCGTGATTCTGGTACCAAGCGAAGAAAGCTTCGCGTTGTTCGTTACGCATGTTGTCGGGGTCGTAATAGTGAGCCTCAGACAAATGGGGTAGAACGGCACGTTGATTGGCTTCGGTATTGAAAAGCGATGGAAATAACCTTTGGCCATTTCTGGCATTCCAAACGTTTTACGCATGCGAATCAAAGGCATGGCCAAGTAACTCATCGAATCTTTAAACTGCACTTGTCCTACT
Source organism: Unio pictorum (assembly GCA_030141615.1). NCBI lineage: Eukaryota > Metazoa > Mollusca > Bivalvia > Unionida > Unionidae > Unio > Unio pictorum. Next base: position 5,923,865 of record JARLTB010000116.1, on the reverse strand, counting down.
TGCATGTAAATGATTTTGGCTCCGTTCAAAGTCACTTTAGGACGTTTTTTACTTTGTTCCGTATAGTATCTGAGTAGAAATTGCCCATCGTTTCCCGAGAAATTGTGAGCAATTACCGTGGCATGGCGATGACAATCTCCGTAACGTTCGATGTCTTCTTCACGCCACGTCTCGTCGACGGGGTTTTAAGATCCATTGGCCAAATCGACCAAGGTGTTTGACCCTCGAAATATTTTTTCACGTCCTCCAGGAATCTTGTTACAGTGAAGGCAATGATTACAGATAGGCTCTTGAATGCACTTCTCGCACTCTCGGTAAGTCACGCAGAAATTAGGAATGTGAATACCGGTGTTTTTCATACATTTGAAATCAAAAAAGATAAAATTTTCTTTCATCTGGTCATCTTCTTTTTGGGGTTGGTATTTTTGAATGAAGCATTCGTGTTCCTAATCCACGAATTGTCAACAAATGTGACATCGTTTCTTACCTCGACAAATGTAAAACTTGGCACTATGGGTACGTATGCCTTGTCCACAAGTAGGGCACAATCTCAGCAGTTGACAAGCACTTTTCTGCTGTGAACCTTGCATCTTTAAATGTTGGTAAGAGGTAGGACTGACAAACGTGCGCTGACAAACAGGGCAATGCACTCTTTCTTGTCCTTTGTCCAGACAATGTTTAAGATGCCAAACATCCCTCACATTTTGATCCACAATGCTTGTGTTGTTCTCGATTGTTATAACGTTGATGTTTACGTAATTATGGTGACTACAGCTCACAATGCGTTTCAAATGTCCTGCACTGGAAGCGAGATTCACGAACTCCTAGAACACAACTAAGATTCATAATAATCTCATATAAATAAAAACTAAAAGAACAATTTTGACCTAACATAAGCTTCTTGACCCTTGTACAGTCGCACTATTCATACACTGATAAACCGCACAGTTTCACCACGTTCTTTGGGTTGGCCGATTCTTGTATCGGCCGCTTGTATCGTTCATGGATCCACCACATGTACTGTCATACGTAAACACAAGTACAGACGAAATACAGTACCCTTGTGTTAGCTACGTCTACAGTCGTGGCTCCACGACATGTACAGACATACTGTTGCGTGCTTAGGCTCGAATAAACAGTAACATAGAAAGAATGAAAATAAGCTTGTAAAACTTAATAAACAATTTATTGAGTACAAATATTTTTTTTCAGTAAAAAAAATAAACTTACGTTTAAAGAATCATATCCAAAATTAGTCGAAAATAATTCAAAATATTATCCACTAGAGAAATGGCAAATCTCCTGGTAATAAAATGTCCAAATAGTTCTAAGTTCGAATTAATCTCTATGAGCACAACTCTTTCCCAGATAAATAATAAAATAATTCCTCTTGATCCAAACGAATTGACACAATTTCCAGTACAAGGTAATTTATAATAACACAACTTAATATTCTAACAGCCCAATTATCTACTGAATAGCTCGCTCCCAAAACAAGGTTTATATCTCTGTTTTGTTTACGTAAACAAGGGGTCATGTGATCTTCTAGAAACTATCAGAACAAATTTACGTTCAAAGAATCACGTACACATCTTATGACCCAACTAAAATAGAAAGATGTTTATGCAAAAGCTCCATTTTGTCCTTGGAACGAACCAATCATTTAAAAGCTTGTTTACAACTCTGAAGCTAGGTCAGAAATGAGATAAACACCTGGTGTTTACTCTGTAAAGTAAAGGTCATCCCCCCTCCCTTCAATGAACGAATCTGAAAACCTAAAATGCCAAATTTAAATCCAACAAACAAACAAAAATAAAAATAAATATAAATGACTTACATCAAATATACGTAACAATACGTACATACATATAGACAGCTATATGCTTCAGCTAAGCTCGTCATATGCCTTACACTGGTTAGACTCGATAGCTACAATAAAACCAAGCTGCTAATAATTATAAGTTCTGGAAAATGCTGATACATTATGCTAATACAATGCTAATCCCTGTTAATAGCAACTTGAAATGCACAGTTCACAACGTTTTGAATCTCAGTTGTAATAAATTAATTATTCCACGATATGACAATACAAACTCAACAAACTTCGCGTATCAAATTAAATATAAATTGAACACTCACCCCTATGGCTATAGAATACAATGGAGGAACGTGCACTCCTCGTCTAGATCCAAAGCAACCAGTGTGTCGATTATACGTTGATCATCAGTGTGTCATATTCAGGGTAAAATACCCGTACATATCGTATCGTGACTATAATGTCCTTCGTTGCAAGTAATTTTTGGCGAGACATATGTTGGTTACGTCGCTTGTCTGGACAAAATACATGTTCACCCTAGATAACGTTGTACGCATGCACATCGAAAAAAAATCAAATATTTCTAAGGCATAAGAAAAGTTTTTTCTTCTTCTAATTTTGTAACATCCATCAGCCTTCCGAGCTTCAAGTGGGTAATCCAACGTACATACAAATTTAAAATAAACTCTCGACTGATAGTGTAACAAATACACTAACCAATTAGAGAAAATTCTCGGTCACTTAGAGATTTCGGTTTTTCTTTACTATTAAAGAATATAATATTCTTTAAAACGCTAATATTATTTGAACTTTGTTTTGGACTATTCTAACGCACAACAAATGAAAGGTGCAACATCTGTAAGAATGAACAAAATTATGCATTCTTCTTTGTATCCAATTATCTTCGACTGAAATATAATCTGTGACAAAAATTATTTTGAAATGGGGTAATGATTTAGTATCAAATTTCTGAGACTCTTTGAATAATGTCGAGCTTGCCAAGGCTTGCAAAAGCTCCCAATTATTATACTCGTTTCATAAATTAATATTAAATCATTACCCATATGAGATCTCATTTACCATACGTTGCCTTAAACCCAGGATGTATTATCCACTTATAACAGATTATTTGAGGCTTATTGTATTCGTAATTTTTTTTTTATGTATACAATTATTTTTGGACAAGAATACAGACCTATAATCTTCATTTTCAATATCAGCAATCATGAACTAATTAGAATTAGTGTAATGTGTTCAATTACAGATGGTATGCTGATTGGTTATGGTTATCATTGTTAACAACATTACTCAAGTTTCAAACCGAAATAATCCTTTCCTGTAAACTCGTGAATGTCTGTAATAAAATCCACCATTGTTTGAATGGAACTATTTTATGACAACACATAACTATGAGACATATGTCTTATAACGTGCTATTTTTGAAAAATAATATGAATGTGTTAACTGTCAGTGTCGTTGTACATTTACCCTAATCCCTATACAATGTGTCAACTGTCAGAGTCGTTGTAACTTACCCTTATCTATGTAGAATGTGTTAACTGTTAGTGTCGTTGCAATTTACCGTAATCCCTGTGCAATGTGTCAACTGTCAGAGTCGTTGTAATTTACCGTAATCCCTGTAGAATGTGTTAACTGTAAATGTCGTTGCAGTTTACCGTGATCCCTGTATGATGTGCTAACTGCCAGAGACGGTGTAATGTACCCTAATCCCTGTATGATGTGATAACTGTCAGAGACGTTGTTATGCACCCTAATCTTTGTATGATGTGATAACTCGCAAAGGCGTTTTAATGTACCCTAATCCCTGTATAAGTGTCAGAGACTCTGTAATGTACCTTAATCTTTGTATTATGGGATATCTCTCAGAGTCGTTGAAATGTACCCTAATCCTTGTATAACGTGTTAACCGTCAGAGACGTTGTAATTTACCGTAATCCCTGTAAAATGTGTTAACTGTCAGAGTAGTTGTAACTGACTCTAATCCCTGAACGATGTAATAACTGTCAGAGACGCTGTAATTTACCATAATCCATGTATGATGTCAAATCTGTCAGAGTCGTTGTAATTGACCTGAACCCCTGTATAATGTGTCAACTGTCAGAGTCGTTGTAATTTACCCTAATCTATGTAGAATGTGTTAACCCTCAGAGACGTTATAATGTACCATAATTCCTGTTTAATGTGTTAACTGTCAGAGACGTTATAATTTACCCTAATCCCTGTATAATATGTTAACTCACCCTAATAATTTTTTAACCGTCAGAGACGTTGTAATGTACAACAATCCCTGTATAATGTGTTAACTGTCAGAGACGTTATAATTTACCCTAATCCCTTTATAGTATGTTAGCTGTCAGAGACGTTGTAACTTACCCTAATAATGTTTTAACCGTCAGAGACGTTGTAATTTACATTTGTGATGTGATCCAAATTCATGAAATGTTAATTTTAAATGGTGTATGATAGCAAAATGCACAGTCCTGCCGAGTTGGTACCGTGCTTGTTAGATTCTTTGCATTATCCAAACTAGTTGAAATATTGTAAACGAAAATAAATCTATTTCAATTGTCGCATTAAACCATTTAAAAAATAGTTTCATGTGTATAACACATTAACCTTGGTACCATTGCATGCTATCCTTACAGTCATGATGTATTATTAGAAATACTATTTTACTCCCAATATGTGACTATAATTACCAACTGACTTGTTGAAATCGTATCTTGGTTAGTCGACTTTATACGTACTGAACCTAACCATTAAGCAGAACGGGAAACAGTATTAACACACTGTAGTGGATGGTAAGCAGATTGTGTTCAACATGAACAGGAAATATCCATTATTGCGAGAGAAAAAATAACGTTAATATAAAACACATTCTGTGCTTTTTTGAAAAGCATAAATATGGACAAATTATTAAATTATTAATATAGATACGAATATTAAACTACTGATGTGATCGTTTCATATAGTCTATGTGCTTACCTATCTTCTATGTATACGTACAGATATAAATTAATGATTTTTTGTCCCGTGAGTAAAACTTAGCTACATTCAACTTCAATTATCTCTCTCTCTTTTTCTTTCTTTCTTTCTCTCTCTCTCTCTCTCTCTCTCTCTCTCTCTCTCTCTCTCTCTCTCTCTACCTGTCACATTTGGAAAGCAATTTATATTGACCATAGAATAATTATATTAAAATGAAAAGTTCTTTTGCTATATCTATTTCTGTCAAAACATTTGCTAATGGCTCTGTAAGACAAGAGACACGTATGGTTTTGTCATTTATTTGTAATTCACATCAATCCTTCTACCCATTTATTAGTGTATTAGTGTTCAGATCTACAACGGAAAACTAATCCTCGGTCTTGTCCAAATATTAAATAAAAATGGCTCTCAGAATTGACAGATATCGTCATAAGAACTCTTATTTCACTGACTGTCACGTATTCCTTTCGATTTCGTACACACACACACACACGCACACACACACAGACACACACACACATACATTAAAAGAAGCATGTAGCAGGACATCTCTATGTTTTCTAATAACCAACACTAAAATAATGTGGCTAAATGGCACAGGTAGTCGATTCTAGATTATCGGTTAGTTTTCAATAATGTCAGGGGTTATTCAGTTTTTCAAATACTTAATGTGATACGGGTCGGACTATACTTAAGTTCCAATGTTACTAGGGACGGTTTCTGTAAGTTTATTTTCATACCCTATTTCATCGCATGGCTATTGCGTAAACATAGTTCAACTCTGAAGCCAGGTCAGAAATGAGGTCAACATCTGGTGTTTACTCTGTAAAGTAAAGGTCATCCCCCCGCTTCAATGAACGAATCTTAAAACTTAAAATGCCAAATTTAAGTCTAACAAAGAAACAAAAATGACAGGTATCTTACATAATCCGTTCTGAGCTACTTCTGGTTAATCCTGAGTTTGTTTGAAATGTGAACAGCTTCTTTTAAGTCTTATTATAAAACTGAAAGAAGGAAAGGTGGATATATTTGCATAGCAGAACACGCGTAACCTGTCATTTAATAGCGTAAGTAGTGCAAAGTCATGGTAAAGACAAGTAATCAAGATTACTGATAATGTTTATTGTGTGATTTTATATGACATATTAAAGTGAACAACATAGACTAACAGAGGAAATACTCGTCATTAAATTTTGATTCGGAATGTTTTTTATTTGCTTCTCAATATTATTATTATTATATTACTATTATTATTATTATTATTATTATTATTATTATTATTATTATTATTATTATTATTTCACCAGGTGGTAATATTTCAGATTTATAGGATATATTAAATTGAACAGGAAAATCAACACCTATGTGTATTTTATGTCAATGGTTGCACTAAAACAAATAATGTCAGTAATAATAAAAATAATAATAACAATAACAATAACAATTACAATAGCTGCAATATCATTTGGTCCATTTTCATTTGTTTGGCTGCTGTTGACTGGTTTACGTTTATTTCTTGTTTAGTCCAATAAGGAGTCATGTTTTCATCAATGGGTTAATACAATGCTGGAGGGTTCTAAATGCCTATAAATAGCCAGTGTTATGTAACAACCTAACTTGGTTCTTCAGAACTATATCTTACATTTCTGTATGACCGACATCATGATGACGTCATTAGTTAACTATATAATGTTGGGGCTGAACGTATTGGATTTCATCCGCATAATGAGAATTGGAAAAGGACTACTGTTTCTATTCTGGAAAGCATAATCCAGGCCAGGGGAAAGAATTCTCATATAGGATATTACATCCTGTCAGTAACCACCGTATCTAACACATTTCTCACAATCAGACTTCAGCAATGAGGAAAATCAATTGATTATCAAGGTAAGATTTTAATCTGTATCGCTAAACCATTTTGCGGGAATGATAACGTTTTATTTTGGGAATTACAAAATAGCTACGGACAGGTCAGTGACTTAAATGCTCGATTGTTGTAATCTATTACGGCAAAGTAATTGTATTTTGATTATGTGCAGTATGTATACTTATTACTAGAATCGTTAGTTCGTAGAATTACCATTTGTACAGTTTGATTCCTGTGCAGTTTTACATTCATTTGTAGTGTTTAATCTACATGCATATTTTGAGATATAACCAATGGTTATGTAACAAATTAATATTGTAATTCGCAATTTGGTTAATTCGTAGTAACTTCGTGCATTTATTCCTGTGATATTTTAGATTGGTAAATGTTGAATTAAAATATAACTTTGTTTAATGCAGTTGGCAACATTAGTTAATAGGGATATTTGACCATTTGTGTATACTTTGTAGGGTATCATCTGTAAGGCGGACGGATATGTGGATATCTGTATACACTTCGTAGAAGTGTAATGTACAGAAATGCGTCTGATTATGTGATATTGTTCTGTATATTAAGATTGAGAATCCATATATACCGATGTGGTGAGATCTTTTGATATATGGATGATAACAGTTGATATCGTGTCCCCCCATATCAGAAAGTATGGGTATTTCGATGTGCACGAATGCATGACCAAAGGCGGTAATGAATTGTTTGATGACATATTGTTGTTTAGTGTGAGTCTAGATAGCTAGAGGAATACCCAAATGCCCTTGTGTGTTCATACAGGGAGCTTTACGGGACCAGATGAGCTAAATGGAGACAGAGGGGAAAATACCATAGTATAGTTGGTCCCGAGTCTCTGACTCGAGGGGAACTGGAGTACCAATCCAGAGAAAGCATAATACAGATGAGTAGGAACACAGGACAGAGGAAAATCTATCACATTACGTCATACGATGAAATAAGCTGCCACTTGGTCGAGTGAGAGAAGAGTAATAAGGTTTTAAATATTTAATTTCATTTGAGAAATGACAATCTGTTATTTAATGGCATTAATTTATTGTTTATTTGAATATTATCTTTTGTGTATACAGTATTCGCTTATTCGCTGACTGGTGGTGGTGGTGGTGGGGGGGGGGGGGCTCAGAGCTTTGCATCTCTCTATCACTACTTTAATTTCTAACAAAAATGAGCCAGGGTTGGTCTTCTGTAATAATTAGGAACAATATTGAGGCACCCAACCCCATCCTATTTGATGGGAACCTCTACAGCCTTACTAATTTATCTGTGCTTGAAAAAAAATAAAAGCAGATGCCCAAAACTAATTATTATGTGTTCTATTTCAGGTCTTGTCCCGAAGTATGATGACATTTACAATACTCTGTCTAATACTTCTTCAGTTTCCTTGTATTCAAACTCATGATGAGGTTAGTGAAACGGAATATGATTCGTACGCTTCTGTGAACATTACAGTTCGAGATACATCTGAGGAAAAGGATAGATTTACGGCTGGAAACACCAGATGTAGGGAGGATCACAGCTGCGGGCGACATGGTAAAGAGTACAGCTGGTGCTACACAGACAGCGGTTGGGATTATTGCTGCGAAGGAGCATGCATCCAGACTGGAAGCGAAAAATCGCCTTTCATGAAGTGTACTACTGGAAATACATTTTCATACTGTGGCAGTACCGGTGACACAGCTGCCGATGGAACAAAGTGTATTTCGTCACATCCATGTGGTACCCATGGAGGAACGAGATTTGAATACTACTGGTGCTATGATGAAAACAAAAATAAGAAATATTGTTGTAGTCCCGTTGATCAATGCTCCACTAAAGGTTCTCGCAACCATTGGTGCAGTGTCAAAATTCTTATGGGGGATAATTGGTCCTATTGTACACCTAAGAAATAGACGTGAAGCGTTTAATACTAAATCTTTAATCTGTTTGGAAGGGATAATAAATACAAAGATTCTTAAACAAGCAGATACCTTCTATACTTTATCAAACATATTAAAGAACTGAAGATATTCTATATCGTATTACTATCTAGTCAATAAAGTTATCCAATTAGCAGTGACCTTAATTAATAAAACCAAATGTAAGTAGAGCTCGGTCGTAGTATAACTCTTCCAATCCCAGTTGAAGACATTGTCCTTTCCTGTTTTAGAAGTCTCTCAAGATTTGAATCGAATAAGCAATTCTTAATGGATTTCGTTTTAAATCATTTACATAATAAAAACGGTCAGCATTTAAAATACAAAAAGTCTCATCTGTATATCATTATACCTTTTCGTATATGCAGTTTCATTAAACATAGTTCTCGATGATAGTTTATATCTAGTATTTAATGCATTCTCCCCTCGCCACAGCTTATCTACGTTGACAATTCAATTTGATCGAAAAATGCATAGTGATGTATGTTGCATTTCTCTGAAATGGATGAAAGCATACAAAGATTGCATATTTTCGCCTCTGAAAATGAAATGTCTTATGTATGAAATCATGTATATGATGAAAAATATGTATGTATATATGTGTATGTTTGTATGTATGTATGTATGTATGTATGTATGTATGTATGTATGTATGTATGAATGTATGTATGTATGTGTGTGTGTGTGTGTGTGTGTGTGTGTGTGTGTGTGTGTGTGTGCGTATAGACATGAAATATAAAAAGTAATGAGCAATATGGATGTTGATACACCCTTGTTTATGAATACTTTGAAGATGCAAGCCAACTAATGTCCATATATTTATGCTACTTACCAGGTCTTTCACCGACCAAATCACAAAGAAATATCCATGAAAAGTCTGGATTCGTATCAACGAATCTTCTCCAATTCAAATACATTAAAAAAAGATACAAAGCTCGTGAAGTATGAATACATCAGACACAGTCTCAGCGAAATGAGTTGTAGTATTGGCTGAACATGGTACCCTGTGTTCTGCTGGTCGGTCGTGCAAGATGCATGGGCATGTGTTTAAGCGTATCTTTGAGACGATGATTCTCTACGAGCATGCAGCGAAATGTATGTCTGCCTTTGGAAAGAACCTTTGTGAGTCGCATGGTGAGCTTGTTTAATTTACATTGCCCAATGCATACTAGTCAATGAGGCCGTGGGAATATACGGGTATAGTCGGCCAGGATAGCTAAAACACTTGACGAGCATCTTTTACCTTTAGTAGAGATGATGTTTACGACTCTGAAGATATCCAGGTGTGTGTTTTGTAATTCCTGCTATTAAACAGAACCTTGGATTGGTTCTACTAAGAAATCTTTGAATGTGTAAGTGACTGGAATAGTTGTTTTAATGGTATTGACAACGAAACTTTCTTCAGTCCAGTTAGGGGTGAAACCCTTTTCAATCCTGATTTTCTTGTCTGCAAATTTTGAATTTGGATCTTAAAAATAAGGTGTCTATGAGTTGTTGTTTATCAAATGATTAAGAAGCTTCAGTGGGCATCCTTTTACTGTATCTTTTATGAGATAATTTGCTGGAAAGATTTATAGTTCGTTCTCATAAACACATGCTGGAAACTCAGGAAGATAGTAAGAAGAAAGGAATGAGTTCCCAGATAAAGGGTGTCACCAGGTGCTAGAAATGTCTTGGGGAAGGTTGAGGTACGGAATCCAAGCTAGAATGAGAAGTCGAACATCTATTTTCTCCTGATACGGAAAAACTTTATTTAAATAATCAACACACATATATTACTACATTCTAGAAACACATCTAAAAACTTTATAATACAAATTTATGAAATACATATTATATTTTCCTTTTTAAGCTTTCCAACTTCATTGATTCATTTTAGAATATTATACAAACAGTTAAGTCTCAATCAATTTCAAGATAGCCAAAGTATAAAAATGTAATAACTGTAATTAATGTAACAATCAGTTTAAAGAAATGCATTTTACTTATTCTAAAATAGAATATAGATTTAGAATATATTGCTAGATATTATTCTTTCTCGCTTAAAGAATACTTTATTTCAATCATTAATCAAAACATGAAGTTGGTAGCAATATCAACCTTTACAATAAAAATTACATAAATATAATTAGAAATGAATTCTTTAAAACATTAAACATTCTTTTACAATATATTATAAATAAAATAATTCAGTAGCAATGTTGCAAACAAAACAATTTTACCATTAAAATCTCAAACATTGAAAATACCTTACGACATATACAGTTCTTACCTGGATTGAGAAGTCGAACATCTATTTTCTGCTGATACGGAAAAACTGACCTGAGCCAATTGCGCATCTGTATTTATACACATTCGGCCAGATTCAGGGTTAGACAAGGTCATACCCTCCATGTACCAGTCAGAAAAAAGATGCTGACTCTCCTCCAAGCAAGAACCAGTTTCAAAAGGTAGAGACCATTTTATTTTACGTCATAAGACCTAGTCTTGTGGTTTATTTATATTCGTTTGGCGACGTCACACCAAATATGGATATCCGTTTGTTGGAAGCCATTTTGTTTTGTGTCATTTAGAAGTTTCTTAGAGAAAGGTTACTCCACTTTTATGAACCGAATTGGACTTTCGCCAATGTCTAGGTTACAGAATATATATTTTTACTGATGTTATCTAGAAGTTCTAGCTGAATCGGCAAAATGGCATGTGTAATGTTTTTGGTTATATATTTCCACACAGTACTGTACATTGGAAAAGCTTTTAGTTATTTTTACTGGTGTTATGCAGTATAGCTCAATACATTGCCTTTTTTCCACTTGCGCAGCAACCATTTTTATTCTATATAGTTGCGCTTTTAAAAACAAATGAAACTGCTCTTAATATATTTTAGAAACTTACTTTAATATAAATGAATAAAACATTACTTTAATACAATTTAAAGAAAATAGCACTCTTATTAATTTTACTAAAAAATCTATCCTAACAATACCCTCTGGGATATTTGAGCCGAGTCCTCGAGGCTCGAAAAGAAAAAAAGGTTACATTCATGAAAACAAGGTAAAAGGTGAAAGATAAAAAATACAGTGATAAAAAATAAACATTGCAAGACATTTACGCAAAGTTTAAAGATTAAATGTAAAATACTGCAAAATACATTGCAAAATACCAGGTAAAATACAAAAAATACAATGAAAAGGTACATTGCAAAATACAAGAAATAAAATATGGCTAAGACAAAAATACAATGAAAAGGTATATTGCAAAATACAAGAAATACAATGAAAAGGTATATTGCAAAATACAAGAAATATATATATTTTTTAAAGGTGTATTGCACAATACTCAGTCAAATTTTAAAAAAATACAATAAAGAGTACAATACAAAATTCGTGATAAAATTCCCCAAAAACACAATAGGAATAAAACTTCACAGCATTGAATACCTTCATAAGATACTATGAAACAACATAGTATACATTTTTTTTTCTATTTTTCTTTTAAATATTATATTTAACACAAGTCTACTAAACTACAAAACCTACCTCTAAACTAGGCTCATCAGACGATTGTCATCATGACGAGAAGGGGGATTCCAGACGGTTGCCGTCATAGAGATCCTTAGATAGATGGTGTTCTGTTTTCTTATATGGAGTTGTTTTTCTTTACTAGTAGATATATTTTATTATTATTTTTTATTTTTATTGTTGTGGTACTGCTTTATCTTCTTCAGTGGTTTTTGCACTTTTTAGTTCTAAATATTTAGGTAGGGCGGTCCGTTCAGTGAAGAAATGTATCCTTCCGGGAAGTACAAGTCGTGGTATGTACTTGTCTTGTTTGTATTGAATGATGTCTGTAGGGTGCTGAGTGCACCGTTCACACACACATTTCGGTCTGGCACATTTGGCTAAATATTCTTCGAGGTTATGGGCGTCTCGACATTGTTTTTTGAATAATGGTAACTAATTTTTGGATTTTGTAGCAACGAAAGGGGTAGCTTTGCATTTCGAATATACAGTTCGGCTAATCCAGTGTAACCACCAATTAAAAGTTGATGAAAAAAACCTAAATAACGCGGAATCATATCGGAAGAGGGCACAATACCGGAGAGTAAGCGAGCTATCGTTTCTTCATGTATTGAGAGGTACGCTGCAATGCTAACAGTTTGAAATAGTGAATTTGGGTTGTTATATAAAACTGTGCCCCTGGTTATTGACAGAAAAAATGTCAAGCTACCGAAATATCAAATTTGTACATGGCAAAGGAAGTTCTGGACCACATGGGAAGTGCCTGTAACATTGGCGAAGCGTCGGCTACTTTTTGAAGCTCAGGGTTTCTGAGGATAAAAATTTTGTTTTCACCAAAAATAAATGTAATAGAGTCTGCCATGGTTGATATATGTATTGATTTTTTTTAAAAATTTGATTAACCTGATTTATTTATTTAGTAAAAGGAAGGTCTTGCTTTTGTTAGGTTGTGATGTTATTTTAAGGTTAATATATATATATATATATATATATATATATATATATATATATATATATATATATATATATATATATATATATATATATATATATATCCGTCGCTTGCTTTGTAGTATCCGATGTTATCGTGCTACATTAGAAAAGACAAAAAGAATAAATAGATAAATGGTATGTCCCAATTAATCTTTAGTCTTATAATAAAATAGTTATAGGAGCAGAGTTAATGCGTGTATGTTAAATCACAATTATACGTGTTGTTATTCTATCTAGCTATATATATATATATATATATATATATATATATATATATATATATATATATATATATATATATTAGTATAATCTAATTTATAAGAATAAGAAGGCGACGAACTTATTATTATATGATCATTGTTATTTGACTTTCCTTTTTTATTATCGTCTTGACCTAAGAATGCTAGGTCATGTGTTCATATGCGTATATTTACGGTAAAATAGAGTAGGGTGGCACGTAAGGATATGTTCTAGGAGAACATTCTGAAATACTTTCGTCAGGACGTAGTGGAAACGCAATATCATGGTGTGTCCAAATAACGTTGCACAGAAGGGCTTGGTAAAAATTGAACGAAGTTTGAATGCAGCGACAAGATCCATACTGTAAGAGGTTGGTATGGTTAATTCGAAGTTAGTGTTTACTTTAGTAAGCTTAAAACCTGTCCATGTAACATGTAATCGAGGTCTTAGATAACCAGTGACATGAAAGTTTTCAATCATCAATGGTCCAGTAATGTTCCAATATGAAAGACACAGACCAAGCGGAAGTATGTGAACAAGTACGCATTGAACTCCTGAAGTAATTTCAAGACGAAGCTTAGTTCGCGCATTGGACTGAGTAACCCATTTATATATTAATTTATATATTAAACTCCAAATAACAGCACAACCTAACAAAAGCAAGACCTTCCTTTTACTAAATAAATAAATCAGGTTAATCAAATTTAAAAAAAAAAAATCAATACATACATCAACCATGGCAGACTCTATTACATTTATTTTTGGTGAAAACAAAATTATTATCCTCAGAAACCCTGAGCTTCAAAAAGTAGCCGACGCTTCGCCAATGTTACAGGCACTTCCCATGTAGTCCAGAACTTCCTTTGCCATGTACAAATTTGATATTTCGGTAGCTTGACATTTATTTTTGTCAATAATCAGGGGCACAGTTTTATATAACAACCCAAATTCACTATTTCAAACTGTTAGCATTGCGGTGCACCTCTCAATACATGAAGAAACGATAGCTCGCTTACTCTCCGGTATTGTGCCCTCTTCCGATATGATTCCGCGTTATTTAGTTTTTTTTCATCAACTTTTAATTGGTGGTTACACTGGATTAGCCGAACTGTATATTCGAAATGCAAAGCTACCCCTTTCGTTGCTACAAAATCCAAAAATTAGTTACCATTATTCAAAAAACAATGTCGAGACGCCCATAACCTCGAAGAATATTTAGCCAAATGTGCCAGACCGAAATGTGTGTGTGAACGGTGCACTCAGCACCCTACAGACATCAATCAATACAAACAAGACAAGTACATACCACGACTTGTACTTCCCGGAAGGATACATTTCTTCACTGAACGGACCGCCCTACCTAAAAATTTAGAACTAAAACGTGCAAAAACCACTGAAGAAGATAAAGCAGTACCACAACAATAAAAATAAAAAATAATAATAAAATATATCTACTAGTAAAGAAAAACAACTCCATATAAGAAAACAGAACACCATCTATCTAAGGATCTCTATGACGGCAACCGTCTGGAATCCCCCTTCTCGTCATGATGACAATCGTCTGATGAGCCTAGTTTAGAGGTAGGTTTTGTAGTTTAGTAGACTTGTGTTAAATATAATATTTTTAAAAAAATAGAAAAAAAATGTGTACTATGTTGTTTCATAGTATCTTATGAAGGTATTCAATGCTGTGAATTTTTATTCCTATTGTGTTTTTGGGGAATTTTATCACGAATTTTGTATTGTAATCTTTATTGTATTTTTTTTTAATTTGACTGAGTATTGTGCAATACACCTTTAAAAAATATATATATTTCTTGTATTTTGCAATATACCTTTTCATTGTATTTCTTGTATTTTGCAATATACCTTTTCATTGTATTTTTTTCATAGCCATATTGTATTTCTTGTATTTTGCAATGTACCTTCTCATTGTATTTTTTGTATTTTACCTGGTATTTTGCAATGTATTTTGCAGTATTTTACATTTTATCTTTAAACTTTGCGTAAATGTCTTGCAATGTTTTTTTTATCACTGTATTTTTTATCTTTCACCTTTTACCTTGTTTACATGAATGTAACCTAGTTTTCTTTTCGAGCCTCGAGGACTCGGCTCAAATATCCCAGAGGGTATTGTTAGGGTGCTATTTTCTTTAAATTGTATTAAAGTAATGTTTTATTCATTTATATTAAAGTAAGTTTCTAAAATATATTAAGAGTAGTTTCATTTGTTTTTAAAAGCACAACTATATAGAATAAAAATGGTTGCTGCGCAAGTGGAAAAAAGGCAATGTATTGAGCTATACTGCATAACACCAGTAAAAATAGCTAAAAGCTTTTCCAATGTACAGTACTGTGTGGAAATATATAACCAAAAACATTACACATGCCATTTTGCCGATTCAGCTAGAACTTCTAGATTACATCAGTAAAAATATATATTCTGTAACCTAGACATTGGCGAAAGTCCAATTCGGTTCATAAAAGTGGAGTAACCTTTCTCTAAGAAACTTCTAAATGACACAAAACAAAATGGCTTCCAACAAACGGATATCCATATTTGATGTGACGTCGCCAAACGAATATAAATAAACCACAAGACTAGGTCTTATGACGTAAAATAA
The DNA here is from genome assembly GCA_030141615.1 of Unio pictorum. NCBI lineage: Eukaryota > Metazoa > Mollusca > Bivalvia > Unionida > Unionidae > Unio > Unio pictorum. The sequence goes on along the minus strand of JARLTB010000116.1, from coordinate 5,907,861 downwards.
AATGGTTTCTACCTTTTGAAACTGGTTCTTGCTTGGGGGAGAGTCAGCATCTTTTTTCTGACTGGTACATGGAGGGTATGACCTTGTCTAACCCTGAATCTGGCCGAATGTGTATAAATACAGATGCGCAATTGGCTCAGGTCAGTTTTTCCGTATCAGCAGAAAATAGATGTTCGACTTCTCAATCCAGGTAAGAACTGTATATGTCGTAAGGTATTTTTAATGTTTGAGATTTTAATGGTAAAATTGTTTTGTTTGCAACATTGCTACTGAATTATTTTATTTATAATATATTGTAAAAGAATGTTTAATGTTTTAAAGAATTCATTTTAATTATATTTATGTAATTTTTATTGTAAAGGTTGATATTGCTACCAACTTCATGTTTTGATTAATGATTGAAATAAAGTATTCTTTAAGCGAGAAAGAATAATATCTAGCAATATATTCTAAATCTATATTCTATTTTAGAATAAGTAAAATGCATTTCTTTAAACTGATTGTTACATTAATTACAGTTATTACATTTTTATACTTTGGCTATCTTGAAATTGATTGAGACTTAACTATTTGTATAATATTCTAAAATGAATCAATGAAGTTGGAAAGCTTAAAAAGGAAAATATAATATGTATTTCATAAATTTGTATTATAAAGTTTTTAGATGTGTTTCTAGAATGTAGCAATATATGTGTGTTGATTATTTAAATAAAGTTTTTCCGTATCAGGAGAAAATAGATGTTCGACTTCTCATTCTAGCTTCGATTCCGTACCTCAACCTTCCCCAAGACATTTCTAGCACCTGGTGACACCCTTTATCTGGGAACTCATTCCTTTCTTCTTACTATCTTCCTGAGTTTCCAGCATGTGTTTATGAGAACGAACTATAAATCTTTCCAGCAAATTATCTCATAAAAGATACAGTAAAAGGATGCCCACTGAAGCTTCTTAATCATTTGATAAACAACAACTCATAGACACCTTATTTTTAAGATCCAAATTCAAAATTTGCAGACAAGAAAATCAGGATTGAAGAGGGATTCACCCCTAACTGGACTGAAGAAAGTTTTGTTGTCAATACCATTAAAACAACTATTCCAGTCACTTACACATTCAAAGATTTCTTAGTAGAACCAATCCAAGGTTCTGTTTAATAGCAGGAATTACAAAACACACACCTAGATATCTTCAGAGTCGTAAACGTCATCTCTACTAAAGGTAAAAGATGCTCGTCAAGTGTTTTAGCTATCCTGGCCGACTATACCCGTATATTCCCACGGCGTCATTGACTAGTATGCATTGGGCAATGTAAATTAAACAAGCTCACCATACGACTCACAAAGGTTCTTTCCAGAAGCAGACATACATTTCGCTGCATGCTCGTAGAGAATCATCGTCTCAAAGATATGCTTAAACACATGCCCATGCATCTTGCACGACCGACCAGCAGAACACAGGGTACCATGTTCAGCCAATACTACAACTCATTTCGCTGAGACTGTGTCTGATGTATTCATACTTCACGAGCTTTGTATCTTTTTTTAATGTATTTGAATTGGAGAAGATTCGTTGATACGAACCCAGACTTTTCATGGATATTGCTTTGTGATTTGGTCGGTGAAAGGCCTGGTAAGTAGCATAAATATATGGATATTAGTTGGCTTGCATCTTCAAAGTATTCATAAACAAGGGTGTATCAACATCCATATTGCTCATTACTTTTTATATTTCATGTCTATATGCAACACAAGATGCACACACACACACACACACACACACACACACACACACACATACATACATACATACATACATACATACATACATACATACATACATACATACATGCATACATACATACATACATATTTCTCATCATATACATGATTTCATACATAAGACATTTCATTTTCAGAGGCAAAAATATGCAATCTTTGTATGCTTTCATCCATTGCAGTGACAATAGTCCAGTCTTGAAAGTACTAAGGAACACATAAGTCTTTTAGTGGCATCAACTGAAAGATATTTGCTAATGGAGCTGATGCGTCTTTGCTCAATATATTGAGCCTTGCATATGTTCATGACATGTTGGTGCTATGTGAGAGTACTGTCAAGGGTGACACCTAGGTTTCGTACTGACTGTGAATTTAATGTTGGTAATTTAAAGTTGATGTTGTCTGAGGTAAAGGATATGAATAGGAAAGTCTTTGTGTTGTGCTCAGAATGGCGTCAGGTTTATCATCAATCATCTGCAGCTTGTTACATGTCATCCATGATTTCACACCAGTAATGCACCTCTCTACTCCTTGGACGGTAGCATCAACTTCAGTTGGGTAGCTGGATTTGTATAGTTTGGTGTCATCAGCGTACAATAGGTGAGACACTGGGTGATTATCTATGACCCTTGAGAGAGGATTAGTGTATAGAATGAAGAGAACAAGTCCAAGAACAGACTCCTGTTGAACACCACAACATACATCAACTGAGCTGGAGTGTATTCCATTTGCAGATACAATTTATCTCCTGTGGACTAAGTAGGACTTGAGCCACGTTAAAGCTGTATTGTGAATGCCAAATACATGCTGGAGACAGTGATGTAATATATCATGTCAAATGCAGCGTACACATCAAGGAGAGTATGGACTGTAATCTTTCATCTTTCCAAAGCTGAGAGAAGTTCATTAACTACTTTGACAAGAGTAGTTTCAGTACTGTACTATGGGCGATATGCAGACTGTGGATTGCTAAAAAGACGGTTTGAATTCGAATGAGATAACAGTTGGGTTAGAACAATTGTTCCTAAGATTTCTTTTATGAACGGCAGATTAGAATCTGGGCGGCAGTTCTTTAAATTGTTATTGTTGAGTGTCGCTTTCTTCAACAGATGTTTTACAATGGCAGTTTTGAAAAATGATAGAATACCCCGGATGAAAGAGAGGTACTAATAACAGCAGTTGATATTGGGTCTAAGAACTCAAGCAGAACGCATTGAACTTCACCAAGAAAACACAATATCTTATGTCTCTGTCTTTTCTTTCTACGTGCTTGTATCAGATGTATTTTTCCGTCTTTTCTGGCTCTTAAAATCAATGTCAGTATCTATTTCTTTAAATATCTTCCCCTATGTTTAGTACTCTTTTTCAGTCATTTATTTCCAACAGGAAAGACAAGTGGTGTAAAGCGTAAACACCATTCTCTCCAATTTGCAAGAGGTGCAACGATATATAATAAGGATCAAGTAACGTAAATAACCGTATATATTTTATGCATCGGAAGTGGAATGATATAATTTTATTACAATTTGTAACCCCAAACAGTCCTGTTATTATCAAATGAAAACATGCACAAGTATTACACATTCCTACAAAAGATGGGAGCTTAAAGATGTTAGGAGCGATCAAAGAATAAGGAAATTTAGTTATACAGACGTCGCTAAATGGTACAGTGTTGGATATTATTCTTTTTATATATACGCTGAAATAGTCTATGCGAAAATAATATTTCTTTGTTCTGTAAGGCGCGTTGAGATAATGTAGACTTCTTTTCCTCGAGCGGAGGTATATAACAATTTGTTTAAATTTGACATTAATATGTTCCTATTTCGGACAATATTTGTCTCATAATGGTCAGAGTTAACCAATCATACATACCGCTGGCAAATATAAGACAATTGAGCAGCGCAAAAAGCATCATTGTATTTAAATACATTGTAGATAGAGAGTTGCCCACATTTCTCGTCGTTTAAATAATTATCTGGTTGTCCAGGAGACCATGCGTAATATGAAACAGCTTGCCCGTTCCACCATGTCCATTCTCTTCCAGATCCAACAGCCCTTAGTCCGATAAACGGTCCATGCCCTAATGTAACGGCTACTCCTGGAAAATAGGATTTGTTGATATCTGTTTCAGGAAATTAGATTAATTTAATAAAATTCCGTTTTATCTTTAAAACATATTCTAATGAAAAAACGAAATACAATCGAAACAGTAACATGTCTTAAAAGTAGCTGAATATTGAGTTAAACATGTATCCATTAGCTTATATGAACAGACTGGTCTTATGTGTACAATATTGAATACTGAGTTAAACATGTATCCATTAGCTTATATGAACAGACTGGTCCTATGTGTACAATATTGAATATTGAGTTAAACATGTATCCATTAGCTTATATGAACAGACTGGTCCTATGTGTACAATATTGAATACTGAGTTAAACATGTATCCATTAGCTTATATGAACAGACTGGTCTTATGTGTACAATATCATAAAGTCACAAGTTGTAGTTAAAATACGATTTTCATTACATCCAACACGTGTTGAAGGGTATAGTACGAGTTGCTGAACATTATGCACGTATTGCAGGATAAAATAATGATTTAAAGTAAGCAAGCATTGTTGTGTATAATATGATTTAAAGTAAGTAATAATAACAGGACTGTTTGGGGTTACAAATTGTAATGAAATTATATCATTCCACTTCCGATGCATAAAATATATACGGTTATTTACGTTACTTGATCCTTATTATATATCGTTACACCTCTTGCAAATTGGAGAGAATGGTGTTTACGCTTTACACCACTTGTCTTTCCTGTTGGAAATAAATGACTGAAAAAGAGTACTAAACAATAGGGGAAGATAATTAAAGAAACAGATACTGACATTGATTTTAAGAGCCAGAAAAGACGGAAAAATACATCTGATACAAGCACGTAGAAAGAAAAGACGGAGACATAAGATATTGTGTTTTCTTGGTGAAGTTCAATGCGTTCTGCTTGAGTTCTTAGACCCAATATCAACTGCTGTTATTAGTACCTCTCTTTCATCCGGGGTATTCTATCATTTTTCAAAACTGCCATTGTAAAACATCTGTTGAAGAAAGCGACAGTCAACAATAACAATTTAAAGAACTACCGCCCAGATTCTAATCTACCGTTCATAAAAGAAATCTTAGAAACAATTGTTCTAACCCAACTTGTATCTCATTCGAATTCAAACCGTCTTTTTAGCAATCCACAGTCTGCATATCGCCCATAGTACAGTACTGAAACTACTCTTGTCAAAGTAGTTAATGAACTTCTCTCAGCTTTGGAAAGATGAAAGATTACAGTCCTCACCATCCTTGATGTGTACGCTGCATTTGACATGATATATTACATCACTGTCTCCAGCATGTATTTGGCATTCACAATACAGCTTTAACGTGGCTCAAGTCCTACTTAGTCCACAGGAGATAAATTGTATCTGCAAATGGAATACACTCCAGCTCAGTTGATGTATGTTGTGGTGTTCAACAGGAGTCTGTTCTTGGACTTGTTCTCTTCATTCTATACACTCATCCTCTCTCAAGGGTCATAGATAATCACCCAGTGTCTCACCTATTGTACGCTGATGACACCAAACTATACAAATCCAGCTACCCAACTGAAGTTGATGCTACCGTCCAAGGAGTAGAGAGGTGCATTACTGGTGTGAAATCATGGATGACATGTAACAAGCTGCAGATGATTGATGATAAACCTGACGCCATTCTGAGCACAACACAAAGACTTTCCTATTCATATCCTTTACCTCAGACAACATCAACATTAAATTACCAACATTAAATTCACAGTCAGTACGAAACCTAGGTGTCACCCCTGACAGTATTCTCACATTGCACCAACATGTCATGAACATATGCAAGGCTCAATATATTGAGCTAAGACGCATCAGCTCCATTCGCAAATATCTTTCAGTTGATGCCACTAAAAGACTTATGTGTTCCTTAGTACTTTCAAGACTGGACTATTGTCACTCAATTCTCGCTGGATCGTGTCAATATCTACTCCATAAACTTCAAAAATTTCAAAACATAGCTGCTACGATCATCTTTAGAGTACCACGATCAGAGAACACCTCCATGCTGCTCTGTACCGTACATTGCTATCCATTCGATACAGAATCAAACTCAAAATGTGGTCTCTGTGCTACGTTTACTAACGGACTCCAGTCCAACATACCTATCTGGCCTCACCCATACGTATAACTGCAGCAAGATACTTACGCTTCTCTTCTGACAATCGTATACTGTGAAGTGTCGTTTAGTAGGGGTGGGGTTCTTCCCATAGACGTTAAAGAATTATGAGGAAGTTCCCCTGGTCCGCATTCAGAATGTTTACTTCTGGACAATATATTATATAAGGCTACGAGCCCCCAGTCAGCAATGCCGACAGTTAAATTAAAAGAAATACAAAAATGAAATTTAAACAACAATTTAATAAATGAAAATTTTAAAGATATTAAGCAATCAATGTCACTCTTGACCCAATGATCCCTAGATCATCATTTGATTTCAGTGTGAGGAATATTTTCCCTTCTTGAGTGTTACTCATCTAAATAAGTCTCCTTTCGTCTTTCTCTCCTTCCGATTCCTCTACTTCCGTTTCCTCTTCTATCTCTACTTCCGTTTCCTCTTCTATCTCTACTTCCGTTTCCTCTTCGACGGTATCTCTTGAGGTCACCCGAAATTCACTCGGTATCTCTCAAATTCACTCGGAATTCTTTCCACGTCATCCGGAATTCCCCCGGAATTCTCTCAACGTCACCCGAAATTCTCTCAACGTCACCCGAAATTCTCTCAACGTCACCCGAAATTTCCCCGGAATTCTAAAATCTGAGTCTGCCACCAATTTTCGTCTGGTCGTACGGAGTTCTACTCTCTTCTCAAATCTTGTAGCAACTGACTAATTCCTACTAAACATTGGGTTTTATCTAAAACTTTTCGAATAAAGTCCCACCCACATCGCATTTCGATTGGAGGGCGATCGACTCTGGTCAGTCGTTCGACTGTCAATCATCCGAATGTCTGTCTGTGTGCCTATCAATTGTTACAGTCTTCTTATTTAGCGCTGTCCTGTCCTTTGATGTGGTTACGTCACCCGTCCGCGATGGACACAGTCTCCTCTCCCCTCGAGAGCTAACAAAGACCATCTTACGTAAGGGGATTAGCTAACTTTTAGAACAATTTGAACATCACAGCTGGGTCAGGCAGACATACAATTTATACATGTACAAGGCCAGTCAGAATCACAAGTTATAGTTACTTATACCTACATACAAGGGGTTGGGGTAAAATCGTCACATATACTCATTATTCTAACTATGTAAACGAAGTCATATGGTCAACGTTCTTTTGCATACCAGGGCCAAGCAACGTGCAGCGAATTGCCAATTGAAATTAGATGCAAAGATACAGTGGTCCCTTTCAAGAGTGCTCTTAAAACTCACGTTTTTCAACTGCAAAAACAAACTAAAAGACCTAACATTGTTTCCTACCTTAAATATTTGCAGCATTTCTTATGTGATTTAATGTCATGGTGACTTTTGTTTTTGTGTAATCATATCATTATACATGTTGTAAAGCGCTTAGAGCTACTAAAGTCCTCATTATAATATATATATATATATATATATATATATATATATATATATATATATATATATATATATATATATATATATATATATATATATATATATATATATATATATATATATATATATATATATATATATATATATATATATATATATATATATATATATAAAGTTGGCTACGCCGCGTGTAATGCAAGAACGGTAAATCTTGCAAACTGGGGAAGATAATTTGTAACGTTGTTTTGACCTGGTGTACATTCATGTATCGATCAAGAAAAGGATAATTGTAATGAAAAAAATTTGCCTAATTCTTCAACAATACAGAAAAACAAATATTTGTAATATTGACCTGAATCAATGAAATCGCATCATCCTTTAAAATCTAAAAGGAAAAATATGCATCAACGTATTATACAAGTCCAGTTCCTGAGAAACATCTGAGTTCCAGTTGAATTATATATACTAACGCACTTGTGAGCAGGCGTGCGTGCATCTCTTGATTACATGTCATATTAAAAGTATCATAAAGTTCCTCAACTTTATCAACAACGGTAATTCGGGTATTACCAAAATCGTGACATATGAAACTGGACATGTGGGCTGTGTGCTTAGATATTTGTTTGAACAGACAATTTGAGAGAGGATTTTTCGCTGACTAAATGATCTGACTTATTCAACAGTTTTATTTTTTTCCAACTTGTATTCATTTCAGAATCACAACAGAGTTATGCAAGTCATATGTCAATTTGTTTTTACTTGGCGTACTGTAGACGAGTGACTGCTCCAAGTCATATTTCACGGTTCGTTCTATGGTCCGTTCAAGATATGGTTCAGGGTATATGTGAAGACGGCGCAACTTTTATTGTTTTAGCAGAGAAGCAATATTGGCAAAAGGTACATGCGTGTATCCTAGTGTGACGAATATGACTCTGGTACTAACCATTCCAGTATAAGGCACATTGAATGATTTTAGTGTTTTGGTTTGGTTACAATGAAAGAATTATGGACTATCATTTTGAAAATTAACATATCACCTTTTAACATTTACAATCCTAAACCTAGGCACGTCATAACAAATTTTGTGTTATGATATTATCTCATTGTTACACACTTGGTTCAATATGTTAAATCGCATCCAACATAATTGCACCGCGTTCATATTGCTCAGAGGCGTAGAGTGAAAACTTCCCGAATTCTCGATAGCAGCAAATATGTTATAGACCATGTAACGAATTATCCATGTCAAATAACGAATTACAAGTAAGGCCAGTGACACAAGAAAATTGAAGCACGTTTAGCAAATACTGTCTGGAGATACCGTCACTTTTACCTTTTCCCAACATTGATAGTTGATTAAATTCAGTTTCGTCAGGTTTCTTTTTCTGATTATTAAATTGTAGCGTTTCAAAAATGTAAGAAACAAAAAGATGGCTTTATTTATTTTAACGATGAGATTTGTTTATAGCATGTATATAAGCAATTTTATTACGAGACGGTCTGTTCGCCAAATTGTCTCCAATGTCAGAATTAAAAACCTATGATATACTACATTGTATAAGGGAGACAATCTTGACAGGCATGCCGGTTTTTCTAATACAGGTTTGTATTCCTGATTACTAATTGCGAAATTACATGGAAAGGGACACTTCAATCTTAACATGTTGAGGGTGACAGACAAATACAATCGTCATATAGACCTAATTCGTCAAGTACACCTAATATGATGATGGTGACAGACAAATACATTCGTCATATAGACCTAATATGATGACGGTGACAGACAAATACATTCGTCATATAGACCTCATTCGTGAAGTAGACCTAATATGATGACGGTGACAGACAAATACATTCGTCATGTAGACCTAATATGATGACGGTGACAGACAAATACATTCGTCAAGTAGACCTAATATGATGACGGTGACAGACAAATACATTCGTCAAGTAGACCTAATATGATGACGGTGACAGACAAATACATTCGTCATATAGACCTAATATGATGACGGTGACAGACAAATACATTCGTCATATAGACCTAATATGATGACGGTGACAGACAAATACATTCGTCATGTAGACCTAATATGATGACGGTGACAGACAAATACATTCGTCATGTAGACCTAATATGATGACGGTGACAGACAAATACATTCGTCATGTAGACCTAATATGATGACGGTGACAGACAAATACATTCGTCAAGTAGACCTAATATGATGACGGTGACAGACAAATACATTCGTCATGTAGACCTAATTCATCAAGTAGACCTAATATGATGACGGTGACAGACAAATACATTCGTCATGTAGACCTAATATGATGACGGTGACAGACAAATACATTCGTCAAGTAGACCTAATATGATGACGGTGACAGACAAATACATTCGTCATGTAGACCTAATTCGTCAAGTAGACCTAATATGATGACGGTGACAGACAAATATATTAGTCATGTAGACCTAATATGATGACGGTGACAGACAAATACATTCGTCATATAGACCTCATTCGTGAAGTAGACCTAATATGATGACGGTGACAGACAAATACATTCGTCATATAGACCTAATATGATGACGGTGACAGACAAATACATTCGTCATGTAGACCTAATATGATGACGGTGACAGACAAATACATTCGTCATGTAGACCTAATATGATGACGTTGACAGACAAATACATTCGTCATGTAGACTAATTCGTCAAGTAGACCTAGTTCATCTAGTAGACCTACTATGATGACGGTGACAGACAAATACATTTATCAAGTTGACCTAATATAGCCAACCAGATATCATTTAAGTTGTGTCATATTTCTAGGCTAGGACGTCGATTCCTGAGCAGCTGAAAAATACCAATCAATACATCACAATACTATAATATAATGACTAGGGTCATAAACGTGTATGTGTGTCTGTATGTCTGTCTCTGTCCCTCAGACTGTCTGTCTAATAAGTATATATAGTTTTGACTGGAACGACTTGATATTTATTCCCATTGTATTTTTGGGGAATTTTATTACGTATTTTACATTGTACTTTTTATGGTATTTCCTTTGACTGAGTATTATGCAAAACACTTCCCATTGTGTTTTGGGAATTTTGTCAAGTATATTGCAATGTACTTCTCATTGTATTTTTTGTATTTTACCTGATATTTTGCAATGTATTTGCAGTGTTTACATTGTATTTTTAAACTTTGCGAAAATGTCTCGCAATATTATTTTTTATCATTGTATTTTTGATCTTTCACCTTTTATCTTGTTTTGATGAATAAAATTGATTTTTCTTTTCGAGCCTCGAGGTCTCGGCTCAAATAAACTAGAGGGTATTGTTAGGATTGAATTTTTAGTAAAATTAATAAGATTGATATTTTCTTTGAATTGTATTAAAGTAATGTTTTATTTATTTATATTTAAGTAGTTTCTAAAATATATTAAAGGTAATTTCACTTGTTTTTGAAGCACAACTATATAGAATAGAAAGGGTTGCTGAGCAAGTGGAAAAAAGGCAATGTATATAGACATACTGCATAAGACTGATAAAAATAACTAGAATCTTGCTAATGTACAGTGTTGTGTGAGATTGTATAACATAATACATGCATTTGCCGACTTAGTTAGTTCTAGGTTCCATCAGTAAAAATATGTTTCGTAACCTAGTCATTGGCTTTAAGTCCAATTCGGTTAATAAAAGTGGAGTAATATTCTCTAAGAAACTTCTGGACGAAACAGAAACAAAATGGCTTCCAACTAACGGATATCCATATTTGGTCTGACGTCGTCAAACGAATATAAATAACTACAAAATTAAGTCTTATGACGTAAGATAAAGTGGTTTCCACCTGCTGGAACCGGTTGTTTCTTGGGAGAAAGAGTCAGCGTTTTTCTGACTGATACATGGAGGGTATGACCTTGTCTAACCCTGAATCTGGCCGAGTGTGTATAAATACAGATGCGCGAATCAGGTCAGATTCAGTTTTCCGTATCAGCAGAAAAAGATTCTGACTTCTTTATTCCAGGTAAGGAAACTGTATATGTCGTAACTTCTTTTAGGAATAAGTTTTTTTAATGATTGAGATTTTAATTGTAAAATTGTTTTGTGTGCAACATTGCTATTGAATTCTTTAATTTGTAATATATTGTAATGGAATGTTTAAATGTTTTAAAGAATTTATATTTAATTATATTTATGTAACTTTTATTATAAAGGTTGAATTCGCTACCAACTTCATGCTTTGATTTAATGTTGAAATAAGTATCCCTTAAGAAAGAAAGAGTAATATCTAGCAACATATTCTAAATCAATATTCTATTTTAAAATGAGTAAAGTGCATTAATTGTTATTACATTTAATACTTTTACTATCTTGAAATTGATTGAGAATTAACTATTGTATAATATTCTAAGGTGCAGAAGTTATATGAATAAAATGAAGTTGGAAAGCTTAATGATGAAAATGTAATATGTATTTCATGAATTTTTATTATAAGTTTTTAGATGAGTAATATATATGTGTGTTGATTATTTAAATAAAGTTTTCCGTATCAGCAGAAAAAGATTCTGACCTCTTTATTCCAGCTTCGATTCCGTACCTGACCTAATTCCCTTGACATTTCATAATCGGGTGACATTCTTTATCTGGGGACTCATCCTTTTTCTTCTTTCTATCTTTCTGAGTTCCCAGTGTGTGTTTATGAGACCGATCTATAGAACATTCCAGCCGAACATCTAATAAAAGTCTCATAAAATATATATTCCTTACATGGTACACACATGTGGGTTTAGTGGTCATGAAATGCTGTATTTATACTACTCTATTTTTTCATCCACATCATCTTTAATGTTTAAATAATAAGTTTCTTATTTACTGAATTAGTACAAATGAAAACAGAAATCATAATAATAGAAGTGACGCAAGTTTTCAATTTGGGAAGGGGCCTATGTATATTATCAATAGGTACAGAATGTACAACGGACACGCTGTATAGGGATGATGCGTGTCCTCACTAATCTTATGCGTGTCCTCACTAATCTTATGCGTGTCCTCACTAATCTTATGCGTGTCCTCACTAATTTTATGCGTGTCCTCACTAATCTTATGCGTGTCCTCGCTAATCTTATGCGTGTCCTCACTAATCTTATGCGCGTCCTCACTAATCTTATGCGTGTCCTCACTAATCTTATGCGTGTCCTCATTAATCTTAGGTCGATTCCAAAGCATGTATGTCTTTTTGTATAATATACGAACCAAATATATTTAAAATATCTATGCTTTATCGTTGATACACCACTGGTAAAAGATTCCTTTTTAGGAAACTCAGAAAGCCTCATTTCTTTTGAATTAAATAAATATATATTATGGAAGGTCAGTTGAACAGCTTACACGTGATATATATATGTAGATCAATATGTATCAGTATAACATTATTTCTGTATGTAAAGTAATGCGGTTTCCAAATATTGTACAAGATAAAAAAAATATATAAATGTTTGTGTTATGACTCCATCGTCATAAACCTAGTAATAGAAATAATCAAAATCAACCAGATTTTTTAACAAATGTAACAAATAATTTAGTTGTTAAAGTTAAATATGAAACTTGCAGCATTATGGCATGAATTCAAATAATCCTAAAAAAAGTTGTATGAATGTCCTAAAAACTAAAACATTCTGTATAAGATTTAACACCAGAAATGTAAAGGTTCGTCAGGCATCGTAACTATCACGATAGCCGTGTCTCGAATAATTTACAACAGTTCCAGAATAATAATATTATCAACATAATGGACACAGTCTATGTTAACAGTTCAAACAAAGTTTTTTTTCTCTAAAATAATATCCATGTACAACATAAAACACGTATACAGAAAATATGAAAATGCAAAAGATAGGATTTGAACTTATCGCTCAGTTTAATCCGTAGATACACGGTGTATTACGGTTATGTTTATCAACATACCACCCTTGGCAGACCATACTATTTATTGCGAAATTTCCTATTCATGTGACCTAGCCCAGCCATTTGCAAATTACTCATTTCTTAGAAAACCGTCAAAACCACATCCGTCAATGAGAGATTAACCCAAAGTCGCCACTAAAACTAGTGCTATTACTTATCAACACACACTTAAACATTTACCAATATATTAAAGGCATTGTTAGGCTCTTAACACAATCGGATCACGTAGACAAATTATAAATAACGATATTGTGTACAATTAACAGCCTTTTTTAAAACGAAGTACAGAAATGGATAACACTCATGTACTAGGAGATAATACAACATAGCATTTGGAGCAAGTTTAATTCCTTGGTAACGTAACCTGAAGTGTTTCAAGGCAAAATGGGAGTTTATAAATAAAATCATGACACATATTTCTTAATTTCCGTCTGAAAATGAAGCTTTTTATCTATTTAGTCATAACAGTTGTGCATTCCACCATACTAAACCCGATATCAAAGTACACCTTATTTGTTCACCAAATATGGTGAACATTTTGTTCATTACATGCCAGATGCAAACTTTAAGCATATTTAGGTGAGATCTTGTGGCGAAGTAGCCTAAAGAACTTGCCTGTCTCTATCACTTCCAGCACACCATTGTCGGCATAAGTTCGAGTCTTTGACATGACAATGTTTATATCTAAGAAACCTTGTCTCGAATTTCTGGTGTATTTTTTTTAAACTTACATTACCCGGGTGAGTCCTTGACCACTTTAGCTGGCCGCAATGTACAACATGTCTTGCAGTCAATATGTTGAGTTTACCCCCACCCCCATCCCCAAGAAACAAGAAGAATTAAACCTTTAATCCCATGCAAACTATGTTAAATATGTACGCGCCAGTTTCTTGCATGACGAATAATAATATGTACAAATATATTACTAACGCAAGACATGTTGCAAAGGAGCATTCAATAGGCCATACAAATCTAACAGCTAATACAGATGTTAAGTATGATCTGTTTTTCTTAGTCAGTGGTCTGTCTGAAATTGAAACGTTTTTACTGTGAAATTGTCCTTTCTAGTTTTAAAACGTCCTGCTCGCATATTGACGATGACGTCGTTACGCTGACCAGTTAACATAAATAGCAATCGTGGGTATTTTTAATATTGTATTCGAATAATCAAACGCGACGTAATACAGTCTTTATATTCAGTATTTTAAATTAGCAAAGATGTGAACTACTCGCGATGTTTAAACGATGCGGAAAATCTCTTGGCGTTTCTTCTTTTTAATTGTGGCTTCAACACGTAATAGCTTTTTTAACGTGTTTTAGTGTTACAATTCTAATAGCATCAACAGCATTAATATACGATATTATTGACGTATTTCGTGTCAGTTTCAACATTTGTATGGGTCAGTTTATTACAGAATTTTCTGTCTCCTCCGCCTGCATGACAGACTGCACATTCGTAACATTCGCCGTTTCAACCACTATGAACAAGGATATGTATTTAGTGTAAGCTTAGACTTGGACCAAGTACGGAAATCAGGGATGCTTAAGAACGCTTCTTTACCGACACATCAACACACTGTGTTGAATGATGATGCACCCATCTACCACCCAAATAATGAACAAGACGAATATGCTCCAGCGGTCCCTCAACTACTGCAATACATTATTCAGTCTATTAGTACGGAGCTGACTCGTTTTCTTTTGAATAAAGACTTGCTCATTTTTTGTCTATCTCACTACAGTGATCGACAATAACTGTATGTCATTTGGAAGGCCTATTTTTCCAGTCTTATGAGAGAGTTACAAGTTACCACTAATGAAGAAACTGACTTATTAGCAACATGGTAATGCCCTGACTCTTCCAAATATGCACTTAGCCATGGTAAGGCCCTGACTCTTCCAAATATGCACTTAGCCATGGTAAGGCCCTGACTCTTCCAAATATGCACTTAGCCATGGTAAGGCCCTGTCTATTCCAAATATGCACTTAGCCATGGTAAGGCCCTGACTCTTCCAAATATGCACTTAGCCATGGTAAGGCCCTGACTTATCCAAATATGCACTTAGCCATGGTAAGGCCCTGTCTATTCCAAATATGCACTTAGCCATGGTAAGGCCCTGATTATTCCAAATATGCACTTATAATCATATCGTCGAACGTGAGTAATCATTCTAAAGGACTACAAAGAATCTGAAAGCATCGGAATGAGAGGAATGGTTGCCCAGTATTGGTTATAAACGTGCTTTTTTGAAATAATATCAATGTGTTAACTGTCAGTGTCGTTGTAACTGACCCTAATCTATGTAGAATGTGTTAACTGTCAGAGTCATTGTAAATTACCTTAGTCTATGTAGAATGTGTTAACTGTTAGTGTCGTTGCAATTTACCCTAATCCCTGTACAATGTGTCAACTGTCAGAGTCGTTGTAACTGACCCTAATCTATGTAGAATGTGTTAACTCTCAGAGTCATTGTAAATTACCTTAGTCTATGTAGAATGTGTTAACTGTTAGTGTCGTTGCAATTTACCGTAATCCCTGTACAATGTGTTAACTGTCAGAGTCGTTGTAATTTATCGTAATCCCTGTAGAATGTGTTAACTGTGAGTGTCGTTGCAATTTACCGTAATCCCTGTATGATGTGTTAACTGTCAAAGTCGCTGTAACTTATCCTAATCCTTGTATAATGTGTTAAGTGTCAGAGTCTTTGTAACTTATCCTAATCCTTGTATAATATGTTAAGTGTCAGAGACGTTGTTATGCACACTAGTCTCTGTATGATGCGATAACTCGCAAAGGCGTTTTAATGTACCCTGATCCCAGTATAAGTGTCAGAGACGCATAAATGTACCTTAATCTTTGTATTATGGGATATCTCTAAGAGTCTTTGAAATGTACCCTAATCCCTGTATAACGTGTAAATGCCAGAGTCGTTGTAATGTACCCTAATCCCTGTATAACGTGTATACTGCTAGAGTCGTTGTAATTTACCCTACTCCGTGTATAATGTGTTAACTGTCAGAGTCTTTGTAATTTACCCTAATCCTTGTATAATGTGTTAACTGTCAGAGTCTTTGTAATTTACCCTAATCCTTGTATAATGTGTTAACTGTCAGAGTCTTTGTAATTTACCCTAATCCTTGTATAATGTGTTAACTGTCAGAGTCTTTGTAATTTACCCTAATTCCTGTATAATGTGTTAACCGTCAGAGAGGTTGTAATGCACCGTAATCCCTGTATAATGTGTTCACTGTCAGAGACGCTGTAATTTACCATAATCCCTGTATGATGTGAAATCTGTTAGAGTCGTTGTAATTGACCTGAACCCCTGTATCATGTGAAAACTGTCAGAGTCGTTTTAACTTACCCTAATCTTTGTAGAATGTGTTAACCCTCAGAGACGTTGTAATGTACCATAATCCCTGTTTAATGTGTTAACTGTCAGAGACGTTATAATTTACCCTAATCACTGTTTAATGTGTTAACTGTCAGAGACGTTATAATTTACCCTAATCCCTTTATAGTATGTTAGCTGTCAGAGACGTTGTAACTTACCCTAATAATTTTTTAACCGTCAGAGACGTTGTAATTTACCATAATCCCTTTGTGATGTGATCCAAATTCATGAAATGTTAATTTTAAATGGTGTATGATAGCAAAATGCACAGTCCTGCCGAGTTGGTACCGTGCTTGTTAGATTCTTTGTATTATCCAAAATAGATGAAATATTGTAAACGAAAAGATATATATTTCAATTGTCGCATTTAACCATTTAAAAAATAGTTTCATGTGTATAATACATTAACCTTGGTACCATTGCATGTTATCCTTACAGTCATGATGTATTATTAGGAATACTATTTTACTCCCAATATGTGACTATAATTACCACCTGACTTGCTAAAACCGTGTCTTGGTTAGTCGACTTTATACATACTGAACCTAACCATTAAGCAGAGCGGGAAACAGTATTAACACACTGTACTGGATGGTAAGCAGATTGTGTTCAACATGAACAGGAAATATCCATTATTGCGAGTGAAAAATAACGTTAATATAAAACACATTCTGTGTTTTTTTGAAAAGCATAAATATGGACAAATTAATAAATTATTAATAATGATACGAATAATAAACTACAGATGTGATCGTTTCATATAGTCTCTCTGCTTACCTATCTTCTATGTATACGTACAGATATAAATTAATGATTTTTTGTCCCGTGAGTAAAATTTAGCTACATTGAGCTTCAATTCTCTCTCTCTCTCTCTCTCTCTCTCTCTCTCTCTCTCTCTCTCTCTCTCTCTCTCTCTCTCTCTCTCTCTCACACACACACACACACACACACACACATTTTGAAAGCAATTTATATTGACCATACAATAATTATATTAAAATGAAAGCTAAATCTATTTCTGTCAAAACATTTTCTATTGACTCAGTCAGACAAGAGACACGTATGGTTTTTTCATTTATTTGTAATTCACATCCACCCTTCTACCCATTTATTCGTGTTCACATCTACAACGAAACACTAATGATCGGTCTTATCCAAATATTAAATAAAAACGGCTCTCATAATTAGCAGAGATCGTATTAGAACTCTTATTTCACTGACTGTTACGTATTCCTTTCGATTTCGTACACACACACACACACACACACACACACACACACATTAAAAGAAGCATGTAGCAGGACATTTCTTTGTTTTCTAATAACTAACACTAACATCAAGTGGCTAAATCGCACAGTTAGTCGATTCTAGATTAGCGGTCAATTTTCAATAATGTCAGGGGTTATTCAATTTTTCCAATAATTTATGTAATACGTGTCGGACTATACTTAAGTTCCTTTGATATTAGCGACGGTTTCTTTAAGTTTATTTTCATACCCAATTTTCCTCGCATGCCCATTGCGTAAACATAGTGTGTTCTACAGGTATATTACATAATCCATTCTGAGCTAATTCTGGTTAATCCTGAGTTTGTTTGAAATGTGAACAGCTGCATTTAAGTCTTATTATAAAACTGAAAGAAGGAAAGGTGGATACATTTGCATAGCAGAACACGCGTAACCTGTCAATTAATAGCGTAAGTAGGGTAATGTCATGGTGAAGACAAGTAATCAAGATTACTGATCTTTTTATAGTGTGATTTTATATGAGATATTAAAGTGTTATATTATAGTGTGATTTTATATGACATAGTAAAGTGTTATATTATAGTGTGATTTTATATGACATATTAAAGTGTTATATTATAGTGTGATTTTATATGACATATTAAAGTGTTATATTATAGTATGATTTTATATGACATATTAAAGTGTTATATTATAGTGTGATTTTATATAACATTAAAGTGAACAACATAGACTAGCAGAGGAGTACTCGTTATTAAATTTTGATTCAGAATCATTTTTTATTTGCTTTTCAATATTATTATTATTATTATTATTATTATTATTATTATTATTATTATTTCACCAGGTGGTAATATTTCAGATTTATGGGATATATTAAATTGAACAAGTAAAACAACACCTATGTGTATTTTATGTCAACGGTTGCACTAAAACAAATCAGTAATAATAATAATAATAATAATAATAATAATAATAACAATAGCTGCAAGATCATTTGGTCAATTTTCATTTGTTTGGCTGCTGTTGACTGCTTTACGCTTATTTCTTGTTTAGTCCAGTAAGGAGTCATATGTTTTCATCAATGGGTTAATACAATGCTGGAGGGTTCTAAATGCCTATAAATAGCCAGTGTTATGTAACAACCTAACTTGGTTCTTCAGAACTATATCTTACATTTCTGTATGACCGACATCATGATGACGTCATTAGTTAACTATATAATGTTGGGGCTGAACGTATTGGAGTTAATCCGCATAATGAGAATTGGAAAAGGACTGCTGTTTCTATTCTGGAAAGCATAACCCAGGCCAGGGGAAATAATTCTCATATAGGATATTGCATTCTTTCAGTTACCACGTATCTAACAAATATCTCACAATCAGACTTTTGCAAGGAGAAAAATCAAATGATCATCAAGGTAAGATTTTAATCTGTATCGCTAAACCATTATGCGGGAATGATAACTTTTTATTCTGGGAATTACAAAATAGCTACGGACAGGTCAGTGACTTATATGGTCGATTGTTGTAATCTATTACGGCAAAGTAATTGTACTTTGATTATGTGCAGTATGTTTACTTATTACTAGAATCGTTAGTACGTAGAATTACCATTTGTACAGTTTGATTCCTTTGTAGTGTTTCATTCATTTGTAGTGTTTAATCTACATGCATATTTTGAGATATAACCAATATTTATGTAAAGAATTAATATTGTAATTCGCTATTTGGTTCATTCGTAGTAACTTCGTGCATTTATTCCTGTGATATTTTAGATTGGTAAATGTTGAATTAAAATATAACTTTGTTTAATGCAGTTGGCAACATTAGTTAATAGGGATATTTGACCATTTGTGTATACTTTGTAGGGTATCATCTGTAAGGCGGACGGATATGTGGATATCTGTATATACTTCGTAGAAGTGTAATGTACAGAAATGCGTCTGATTATGTGATATTGTTCTGTATATTAAGATTGAGAATCTATATATACCGATGTGGTGAGATCTTTTGATATATGGATGATAACAGTTGATACCTTGTCCCCCATATCAGAAAGTAAGGGTATTTCGATGTGCACGAATGCATGATCAAAGACGGTAATGGCTTTTTTGATGACATATTGTTGTTTAGTGTGAGTCTGGATAGCTAGAGGAATACACAAATGCCCTTGTGTGTTCATACAAGGAGCTTTACGGGACCAGATGAGCTAAAGGAGACAGAGGAGAAAATACCCTAGTACAGTTGGTCCCGAGTCTCTGGGAGATAAGAAAAGTAGAGAACGGAGGCAAACGTTAAAGGACTCGAGGGGAACTGGATTACCAATCCAGAGGAAGCATAATACAGATGAGTAGGAACACAGGACAGAGGAAAATCTATAACATTACGAGTGAAAGAAGAGTAATAGGGTTTTAAATATTTAATTTCATTTGAGAAATGACAATCTGTTATTGAATGGCATTGATTTATTGTTTATTTGAATTTCATCTTTTGTGTATACAGTATTCGCTGACTGGTGGGAAGGGGGGCTGAGAGCTTTGCATCTCTCTATCACTACTTCAATTTCTAACAAAAACGAGCCAGGGTGGGTCTTCTGTAATAATTAGAAACAATATTGAGGCACCCAACCCCATCCTATTTGATGGGAACCTCTACAGCCTTACTAATTTATCTGTGCTTCAAAAACAAAAAAAGCAGATGCCCAAAACTAATTATTATGTGTTCTATTTCAGGTCTTGTCCCAAAGTATGATGACATTTACAATACTCTGTCTAATACTTCTTCAGTTTCCTTGTATTCAAACTCATGATGAGGTTAGTGATACGGAATATGATTCGTACGCTTCTGTGAACATTACAGTTAGAGATACATCTGAAGGAAATAGATTTACTGCTGGAAACACCAGATGTAGGGAGGATCACAGTTGCGGGCTACATGGTAAAGAGTACAGCTGGTGCTACACAGACAGCGGTTGGGAATATTGCTGCGAAACACCATGCTTCCTCGCTGGAACCGAACAATCGCCGACCATGAAGTGTTATAATGGAGAATCATTTGTATACTGTGGCAGTAGCGGTGACACAGCTGCCGATGGAACAAAGTGTATTTCGTCACATCCATGTGGTACCCATGGAGGAACGAGATTTGAATACTACTGGTGCTATGATGAAAACAAAAATAAGAAATATTGTTGTAGTCCCTTTGATAAATGCTCCACTAAAGGTTCTCGTAACCATTGGTGCCGTGTTACAATTCGTATGGGGGATAATTGGTCCTATTGTACACCTAAGAAATAGACGTGAGGCGTTTAATACTAAATCTTGAATCTGTTTGGAAGTGATAATAAATACAAAGATTCTCAACAAGCAGATACCTTCTATACTTTATCAAACATATTAAAGAACTGAAGATATTGTATATGATATTACTATCTAGCTAATAAAGTTATCCAATTAGCAGTGACCTTAATTAATAAAGTTATCCAATTAGCAGTGACCTTAATTAATAAAGTTATCCAATTAGCAGTGACCTTAATTAATAAAGTTATCCAATTAGCAGTGACCTTATTAATAAAGTTATCCAATTAGCAGTGACCTTAATTAATAAAGTTATCCAATTAGCAGTGACCTTAATTAATAAAACCAAATGTAAGTAGAGCTGGGTTGTAGTATAAGTCTTCCAATTCCAGTTGAAGACATTGTCCTTTCTTGTTTTAGAAGTCTCTCTAAGATTTGAATCGAATAAGAAATTCTTAATGCATTTCCTTTTAAATCATTTACAGAATAAAAAACGGTCAGCATTTATTATACAAAAAGTCTCACTGTATATCATTATATCTTTTCGTATATGCAGTTTCATTAAACATAATTCTCGATGATAGTTTATATCTACGATTTATTGCAATCTCCACTCGCTACAGCTGATCCACGTTGACAATTCAATTTGATCGAAATATGCATAGTGATGTATGTTGTATTTCTCTGCAATGGATGAAAACATACAAAGATTGCATATTTTTGCCTTTGAAAATGAAACGTCTTATGTATGTAATCAAGTATATGATGAAAAAGTATGTATGTATGTATGTATGTATGTATGTATGTATGTATGTATGTATGTATGTATGTATGTATGTATGTATGTATGTATGTATGTATGTATGTATGTATGTGTATACATCTTGTGTTGCATATAGGCATGAAATATAAAAAGTAATGAGCAATATGGATGTTGATACACCCTTGTTTATGAATACTTTGAAGATGCAAGCCAACTAATATCCATCTAGTTATGCTACTTACCAGGTCTTTCACCGAACAAATCACAAAGAAATATCCATGAAAAGTTTGGGTTCGTATCAACAAATCTTCTCCAATTCAAATACATTAAAACAATACAGAGCTCGTGAAGTATGTATACATCAGACACAGTCTCAGCGAAATGAGTTGTAGTATTGGCTGAACATGGTACCCTGTGTTCTGCTGGTCGGTCGTGCAAAATGCATGGGCATGTGTTTAAGCGTATCTTTGAGACGATGAGTCTCTACGAGCATGCAGCGAAATGTATGTCTGCCTCTGGAAAGAACCTTTGTGAGTCGTATGTTATGATTGTTTAATATAAATTGCCCAATGCATACCGGTACTAGTCAATGAGGCCGTGGGAATATACGGGTATAGTCGGTCAGGATAGCTAAAACTCTTGACGAGCATCTTTTCCCTTTGGTAGAGATGACGTTTACGACTCTGAAGATATCCAGGTGTGTATTTTGTAATTCCTGCTATTAAATAGAACTTTGGATTGGTTCTACTGAGAAATCTTTGAATGTGTAAGTGACTGGAATGGTTGTTTTAATGGTATCGACAACGAAACTTTCTTCAGTCCAGTTAGGGGTGAATCCCTTTTCAAACCTGATTTTCTTGTCTGCAAATTATGAATGTGGATCTTAAACATAAGATGTCTATGAGTTGTTGTTTATCAAATGATTAAGAAGCTTCAGTAGGCATCCTTTTAATGTATCGAATGGTGTTATCGCTGGTAATGCTAGTGTTGATACTTCTGTTAAGCTACTCTACGATGTCCGCTTTGCTTTGACTGTGTGTGCTGTACAATATAATATAGTTTTGAAGCCACTCTGAGACGGTCTTGTTTTAAAATTCACTACCGTGGTCTGTCCATAACGAACTGGTGTTTCGTGCACCACGTAATGATAAAGGTGGCCAGAACCCCCATTTTCTATGCTACTTATAATCTCGTTCTGTATGCTATCTATACCCGATACTTTACATAGCTTAACGCGTTTTATGATGGTCCTATTTATTTACATGCAAAATCTGTATTCAGAACGGAGGTTATAAATCGATTTGTTTATTCATTGAATGACTTTTGAATGAAATACTGAATGAAGTACTGAACGAAGTATTATCTAGGATATATGTATCTGGCAAATGAGTTAACAATCTCTTGTGGATTGGATGTGTTTCGTTATCAATTTTGATTCGAACGGCTTTTGACGCTTCTGTCCTTATAATGATGTTTGCTGTACAATTTACAGAAAAGTCTAACATTGAACTTTGCTGCTTCATTTATATCATTAAACACGTGTACCGTGAAGAATGAGAAATTTAATCACAGCTGATATTAAAGTATCCCAAGACTGCATTGCCAACTGAAGCATGATATTCGAACAAGGACTCCATATTGTTAATAAATTCTTGGTAGAAATTTAGGCTTTCATCAGCAGGACGATAAGCACCGTCATACGGAACGTAAATATTTTAAGGTCATGTCTATTTCAATTCCGACAATTGAGTCGTTGGTACAATCAAAATGTTTGACAGAATATGCAAGATTGTTCGTATAAATAATTGTCACACCGCTTTTGTGACCTTTATTATTAAAGTCATACCCACTGTTATCTACTTTTGTGTAGCTTGTATAATTATCGTGTAATGTAGTCGAGAATATGTATGAATGGCTAGTTAACTGGTGTTCACATATGCCTACAATATCGGCATAATATATCAAGTAAATTATATACATATATGCCTACAATATCGACATAATATATCAAGTAAATTACCCATAACGCAAAGGAAATAAATTAAGCCCATTAACAAGCATCACAAAAAGAAACAAAACCAGAACGAGGCAAGGTCCAAACTTGCTTGAATTTGTGTGAGCAATTTTACGAGTCTATGCTTTCATATAGTAATAGAAAAGAGTAAAGATAGCATGCGTTGCAATATTTGACAAAGAATTTATTTCTCTAAAATACAAAAAGAAAAATGATAAACAAGAACTTACGGTATTGCTAAATAAATCAAAAAATATTCCAAGATTTAAAGACACAAGTCCTACAAATAAAAGGTCTTAAATAAGATTCAGTTTAAGTCTCAAAGAGATCCAAACTTGAAGACGATGAAGTAACTATTAAAGCTTAAGATTTGCCGATGTATAAACATTTTCTTGTTGAATCACATAAATATTATTGCAGATTTGAATTCAGTATAAATTCCAATAAATGTCTTTATCCAAGACGTGTATCAGAGCACTTTTGTATTTCCAGAAAAAAAATAATCACTTTAATTCAATAATGTGTAGAAAATAAAATCCAGCCCACTTCATTTAGATGTTCCAACTTTCACTTTGATTAGATGTTCCAACGTTCACTTAGAATTTGTTAAACTGTCTCGCACGAGCATTCATAGGCATTTTTTGTTTCGTATTCGTGTAATATAGCTCATCTAATTATGTCAATCGTGTATGAGAGTGGAACGAATAACTTAACGTTTTTGATTGACACAATTAAGTGATTGTGTTATTGCCTGATAAGCCCGTATTCTGTGTATTGTTAGTGTGTATTCCTTCGGATTTTCGTTTTTATAGAGCTTCATAATCATTTACCATTTTTTCAGTATCAAGTTGATTAGATATATGTATAGCCTCGTCATGTAAATTTCAATCGCAGGTATAATCGCCTTAATAGTTTTGTAATACAATTTATAATAAAAAATAAAAATATTTACATTCCTCATATATGTCGGAACGCATGGACAGCTAATGCACATTGCATTTACAGTATATTCATACTTAATTTTAAGGACGGTACAATACACAAATAATTCTAACACTCCGGAATGTATGGACGGCACAATACACAATTAATTCTAACACTCCGGAATGTATGGACGGCACAATACACAATTAATTCTAACACTCCGGAATGCATGGACGGCACAATACACAATTAATTCTAACATTCAGTAATGTATGGACGGCACAATACACAATTAATTCTAACATTCAGTAATGTATGGACGGCACAATACACATGTTATATATGTTCTAGCATCCCTAATGTTTGCCGGGATTGCAATCTCAGGTATTTTACACCCACCTTGATTATATTAGGAAACGCTCAATTAAAGTGCTAAAGTTCTCATTATCCAATCAATGAGATTTAAAATCTTAAGTCTTTTAGCATATTTACAGCATTAAGCTATTTACTTAGCACTATATACGAAATCAAGCTATTAACACAATACGCCAACAGCACTGGATCCTTCTCTTCGCAACAGATTTATACTGATAATTTTGAATATTTTTACAAACTTTCCCCATAATCAACCCCGGGGAGTGCAAAATAGCTCCCACCACGTTGCTGACATGTTGGAAAGATGTACATTTATTTTCAGTTATCAGCACATTTTTCTGACTTTCGAGCGTGGCCCAGAGCCCCAATTATAAATACGATTTAAATTAGTATATTGTCACCAGTGTCTGGAAATCCAAAATAGATCACACAGATGGAGTGGCTTATGCTCATCCTTTTCTGCTGTTCTCTTTTTCCTAACTATTGTCCCTGACAAAACCAAGAGAAGGCAAGAAAAACAAACATAATGTTCTTTAACAAAAAACAACGCCAACAACATTAATTGATTTGCACGTTGAAGTAGGTATAAAATACAAGCGAGGCTACTCTTTAATCTTTCCACTGGAAGAATTTATACTTGTTGAAGTTATTTTTCTTCATCTGGAGTTTTTTCCATGGTATTGCAAAATTGAAATTTTATTTTTGGGTTATATGTCTAAGTAAATGCTGTATTGGTTATATTGTTTGCAGTTTATGAAACAGAACGACGGAAAATATCAAAATAGGTTCCATCCTCATTCATTAATGGAAATAAAATTTATTCGCTTGTCTCTACATTTACAGATTGAATTGGTCTTGAATTTATATTACTTTTACCAGTATTGCTACGTACATATTTCTGATTCTGTGTAATATTCGTGTGGTTATTCAAAGAATTATGAAGTTTTCGGTTGTTAATGTAATCAATCACAAACCCATCCGCGATTGGAACATTAAAACATTCGCAAACAAGTCTGTGATTGTGATAATGTATTATTTTCGCACAGAACATGAGATAACCAATATTGGTAACATAAATTTCAACAGTGACTAATGATACCAGCACTTTACGATATGATGTATTCAACTTCTTCTTGCTCTGTTTATATAATATATATTTTATTTATATTTTATTTATATTATATCGGCTGTGACGTCGTTGGTGCTATATCTGATCATAATACCGTTTCAAAACTCTATATTTTCTGCTTCAACAGTCTACAAACAAATGATTTTTGCCCATGGCTTCTTTGTTAGATTTCAATCAAGGCTTTGGTCAACGTATACACGTACATTATGAATATTTCTTTTCCCATTAAAATGATTTATCCCCGACACAACTGTTGGCATTGAAATAATTTACGGGAGTACAATTTCTCCGACTTAAGTAGGAGAAGTTTTAACTAAAGAATGTTTGAGTAAGTTTAAAATTACAGTAGACCAAATGTGTTTGAAATATTATCCATTTTATATCAGTTTTTATATGCACAACAATAGATATTATCCTCATGAAATAATTTTTATTTTTGTTTATTTTCAACAAAATATTGATTACATAATTGAAACTAGTCATGAAATTGCTTTGACGCATTTAATGTAAGATGATACGTGACTGTACACATTGACTACATTACCATGACAACCCCATGTTTACACGCCAACCTTAGGCGGACCTCATCATTAGGAGGATCTAATGCTTCATCCTAATGTATATGGAGTAACATCTGAAAATTTTCAAAATGTATATAAGCTTTTTTCATCTTTCAAGAAGACTAAACTTTTGACCAAACATGATTATATTTTGTCGCATGTTAATTTAACGTTTACGATGCAGCGTCACACAAGTAATGGTAAAGACCAGGCTCAAACATCCGGTAAGATCAATCTTTAATTCAGTGAGGTTTAATGAAACTTTTTGAAGCTTGTACAAACGATGATAACATGTTATCGAAAAAAGTTGCCGTTACTAAAAATTAGGGAAACTTTAAATACCATAGAGTATCATTATGACGTAATTAGCCCTGTATTTGGCTTCATGCTTTTCAGCCAGACAAGAGCTCTGAATCAGGCCCACGCATATGCAATACCTTTTATTGATTTGTATATGTGAAACTTCAATTATAAGGGGGAAAAAAATTAAAAAAATATTAAAATGATACATTTATTTTCATTTACTTTGGGTACAACCAGTAGGTACAGCATATGATCTTTTTAAAACCAATCTGTAATTAAATGTGAATAAAATTTATCTACGTAATCAGATAATCAAATTTTAATTTAGTTTTAACAAACGAGTCAAATGGGTTTGCATGAACTAAATATAAAATGTCTCCGACGAATGTTCATATAGAGATAAAGTTTCTCTGTACCTCCCATACGTAAAAGCTAATATTGATTTTATTTCA
>JARLTB010000116.1:5752500-5877500 GCA_030141615.1 Unio pictorum | reverse complement strand
AGATGCTCCAGTGCTAGACATCACTATAACTTGCCACACTAATAACATCGTAGCGATATGACTAAAATAAGATTACATCATCATTAATCTCTTGACGTAGTGTGGTCGTTGAGGTACTGTGTTGCTGAACATTTCACCAGTTTCCTCCACTTGTCTGTGTCTCCGCAAAACTTTTCCAGGTCCATTATGTGATACAAGAATTAAGCTACGTCTTACGTATATTTGATTTAAGTCATTTATTTTTTATTTTAATTGTTTGTTTGTCAGATTCAAATTTGACATTTTAAGTATAAGAGTCATTCATTGGGAGATATTTTTTGTAGAAAGTAGGATGACCTGTACTCTAAGAATAAACACCAGGCGTTGACCTCATTTCTGACCTGGCTTCAGAGTTGTAAACAAGCTTTTAAAATGATTGGTTGATTCCAATGATATTATCGAGCTTTGTTGTAAACATCTTTCTATTTTTAGTTGGGTCATACGGTGTGTACGAAATATTTTGAACGTAAATTTGTTCCTAAAGATTCAAGAAGATCATGTGACCCCTTCCTTATTTACGTAAAAACAGGTATATAAATTATGTTTTGGAGCGAACTATTTAGTACAACTTGGGCTGTTAGAATATTAAGTTGTATTGCTTTGAGTTATTTTAAATTACCATGTATTGGAAATTATTTCAATTCGTTTGGATCAAGAGGATTTATTTTGTTATTTATCTGGAAAATAACTGCTTATTGAATTTCATAAGACCAGAACTGACTTCATCACGTGACATCGTCTTCAATCTTGGATGCTTCACTAAGATTCGAACTGGGAATTATTTGGACATTTTATTACCAGGACTTTTGCAATTACACTAGTGGATTATATTTTGAATTATTTGTGGATTAATTTTGGAATTGATTCTTAAAACCGTAAGTTTATTTTTCTTTTCTGGAAAATATTTGCGCTCATTAAATTGTTTATTAAGTTTTTACAAGCTTGTTATTTTCACTCTTTCTATTTTACTGTTTATTCGAGCCTAAGCACATAACATACGTTAAAAATCCATATCACACACACACACACACACAAACACACACACACGCTGATGTGATAAAATTATTCCGTTTAAAAATAACCTGTTTGAAACCTGTTACCTGTGTTTACATATTTAAACTTCCTTATGCAATTGATAGGGTACTCCTGTTTTGCTAGATTATATATTTGCACGCACTGGAGATTTTAGATGCGCATTTAGATTGGCCACGTATTCGATGAAAAGAATTGGAATGAATAGCAGCTGTTTTTTGTACTATGTAACTTCCTTATATCATACTGAATGTTATATTGTTGACTGCTTATAAGAGCGGGTTTCGGATAACACTGATCTCATCGGGGTAAATTATTAGGAATAGTGAGTTGTTTTGGTTCTGATCTTGTCTGTTCTATGCATATTACATTCACCTTTCTCCCTTATGATTTCAGGACGGTTTGTAGAAACTGATAATAATTTTTCTAACAAACATCTGGGCGATTTTATTACATGGACATTGTGCTGAACACGGTTCTTAATCCTCGTTGGATTGAAAGCAACATTGACTGATCTGAGATGCACTGAATTGTAACGAATGTAATCAAGGTAAACTACATTACATTACATTTTCAAATTGTTTTTTTTCACCTCATTTTATACAATTCTTTTCTTTCGCTATAACCGTGAAACAACGTTACAAATAAATAAACAAAATCTCGCGTAAAATCTGGCAATACAGTTAGATTCTCTTGCTGAAACCAGGAACTGACATATAATTTTGTTTAAAGTCACGTAGAAATTGGCTGTTGTACCACGCTGATGTGTCACTACTAACTTAGAATCATCACACAGGCAAACTTCTGAAGGTTGGTCAAGTCACCAGTTGTCAAGTCACTCAGGGAATTTTTCTATAACATCTAAAGGGATATTCATAGCTGTATCCACCCAGATTACGTTCACCAATTAGTGTTTAATAACAAGTGAGACAAAATATCTCTACTGTTCTTCAACGAGAACGAACAAGTTCTGGCATCATTTATTGGGTACAAACGATCGTTAGATGCACAAGGCACATACATAATTGGTCTGTTTATATAGGAAGGTTCAAGCCCTCTCCAACCCACAATCGCTAGCAATTTAGATATTCCCCTGGAAGATATTTTTTATAATTGAATGAGCGTTGTGCCAGCAAAAAAAGGCAATTGGCTAGATGTGTGTGTACGTCTTTCAATATGCGTTATGAGACACGATATGGTCTACCAACAATGCAACTGTACAGTGAGACTTTATTAATAATAGAAGATATATAACGGATCTTCAATTTTACCTACGTCAAATAAATAATCAAAGCAGATCAACAGATTCAGTATGGAATCACAAATCAAAATACAAAATTAGTGAGCTTGATGCGGTAAAGACCATTGCTTTTGGTGTTGATGGAATCGCAACAACATCAGCCAAAATGGGTGCACCAATCGGGTTATTTTCAGGCTATGTCGATAGGCAGCGTTGTCTCTGGTGGTGCTAGCAAAGTAATTTCGATTCAATTCACGAGTATATGTATATTCAAATGATAATTACAGCAAGTCTCCAAAGGATTGCTAAACTTGATTCATTGGCTATCGAAGATAAAATAATTAGCGCGGCTGAATTCGAGATTGCACAGGCAGAAATGGAAAATCAGCAATTCCTAGCACATATTAGGAACTGCTTAGCGGATTATCGGACAATAACAGTAGTGTAAAGGTAAAAGGAATTTGTCAGAGACGGTTTATTCCGGTCACTCCTGTTCGTAACTGTATGACTCTTTCTCGGGTCACTTGATTGTCATGGTTTATTAACATTAATAATTTAAGGGTTGTACAACGTGCGTGGCGTGCTTTCAAAACATGGCAGAAAGAATTGGGATAGAGGCTATGACGTATATTTTATTTGTTTATTTGTTTGTTTTGTCTGTGTCTTGTATTTGCCTTTGAAAAATACTCATTAAGAGTCGAAAGAAATTAAACTAGTTAGATACTAGTTTTGCACTGTTCACTGTCAGTTTATAGCAGTTATCTT
The DNA here is from genome assembly GCA_030141615.1 of Unio pictorum. Taxonomy (NCBI): domain Eukaryota; kingdom Metazoa; phylum Mollusca; class Bivalvia; order Unionida; family Unionidae; genus Unio; species Unio pictorum. The sequence continues at coordinate 5,874,424 of JARLTB010000116.1, read as the reverse complement.
AATCTATCCTTGACACACGTGATCCCTTGTGGATCAATTGCACTACTTGAACGAACTCTCATCAGCCTTATGATTTGGTTTCTTTATATATATGTATTTGTAAATCGAAATGGCGATGAAAATCAGAAAACCTGGGAAGGGTTTTAGAATCAGATTAGATATAATTAATTAGCAGAAAATATATTTTTCCTTAGTAGATACTTCTTTGCGCTGATTTTAAATCTGCCTCGTTCATGTTTTAAGCCATTCTGTCGATGCAAAAGTAGAATGCACCGTCCAGAATTATTGATCATCGGTTTGGTGTGGTACGCAAATATACGCAGCAAGAACTCATAAACAGCCCCAAAGACGCAAGTGACACATTAGCACATGTTCCAAGAGAATCGGGTTGTATCTATCATTAATGCCATTACTTTTAAGTCCTGAATTTAACTGTATATACTCTCTTATAATTATATCCTTTGTTTCCGATCTCTTTATGCTTCTCTTTTTTAGGAAATGAAGACTCAACGACAATAAGCAATGCTGAACTATATAAGAACGAAAATTGAACGTTGCACATAAAGATACACTTGTTAACCATAACGTCACAACGAAAGTGAACTTATTGATTGAGCTCCACTGATCATAAGTAAGGCTAACCCACGAACGTGAAACTTAAAACTTCACAAATCACCTCATATACTTGTTAAGCTGGATATGGAAAGAAGACGTAGTCTATCATTATGGATGACAATCTATGGCATTATAACAGCCATTGAAGCTAATGTGACTTGTACTGAGGACAGTACGTCCTATATCTGTAGAAATATAGCCAATAAGACTGATTTTCCACAGTCTGTGCATGCAAATATGCGGAAAGTTACGCTGACTGGAACAAATGAACTTCGTGGATACTTCCCAATTAACCTTTTCAACACGCATACGTGGGCAAATGTTTCTGAGCTTTTTATTAATGAATTTTTAGCTGTTAATGGGATTTCTGCAGAATTTCTTGACGGATTAGAACATTTAGGGTTTCTGTCCATTTCGTCATGTTCCAACCTCAAATACATCCATCCCGACACATTTCTTTATACGCCTGATCTTCAAGCACTGCACTTGGATGAGAACGCTCGTCTTAAAATATCTCATGTGGAAGCGGCCTTGATTGGAAAAATGAACAAGCTCAAATATCTATCTTTAATTGCAATCCAAGCTAACATGGAACCTGCTATACTCGGAACTAACTTTTCCAAGGCTCTTCAAGGCAAAAATCTTACATATTTAGATATAAGCCGTACCAACATACTCACTTTAGCACCTGATATATGGTATGACAAATTCCCAACCGTAAGATACCTAAATGTTTCGTATTCGTCATTCGTTGTACAAGGGTTAAGATTACATATATCTGCAAAGTATAGTCTTGAACTTATAGATATCAGTGGATGTCGCGTTGTGACAAAAGACATTATCATTAATCGATACATGACACGCCAATGTAATTTGCCGGAAAATCTAACATATGTGCTAGGCAGGAATATCGTAGAAGTAAGTACTGAAGTCAGCGTAATATTTGAAATGAGTCTGACAAAGTGTGAGAGGAACAAATTATTATTGTTAGATATAAGCAAAAATAACTTTAAAAATTTGAATATAACGATTACGGGGGCATATAATTTGAAAGTAGTCCAGATGCTTGACCTAAATAGTAACAATATGGAATACATATCGCCGTCCTTTTTAAGCTACTTTCCTTCACTAAAGATACTTGACTTATCCAAAAACAAGCTGCATAGGATGCAGAATACGGACGATTTTGTGCAAATATTATCCCGAAACAACGAGCTTGAGATAATATTTCTGCGTAGTAACTACCTTAGTATAATACCAGAAAACATGTTTTCATCAAATATCAAGCTTCGCGTCCTTGATCTGAGTGCCAATGAACTCACATACTTCAATAGCGAGTGGCACAACATGCAGGATTTAAAAATGATTGACATAAGAAATAACAAATTGAAAACATTGCCTACAACCTTCGTAGAACAACTAGAGAACATATTTCAGCATCAAGACGCGGCAAACAAGCAGAATACCACCATAACGAACATGCTGCTCCGTCAGTTTGTTGATAAGAGCGTTTTAGCAGAGAAGTACAGATATGGATACAATGCAGACAAAAAAGAACAACTCACAGACAAATCGGCAATTGTTCCACCATATTTGACCATCAAACTTTCTGAGAACCCTCTCATTTGTAATTGTGATACAGTGGATTTTTTACAATGGATTTTGACCACAAATATCAGCATTGTTAACAGGACAACGTTGCTATGCAAACATGGTAATAATGAAATTTTAGTGAATTACCCAAGTTTTGAAACTGTCAGACAAACTTGCAGGCTCCCAATTCTTATCGGTACTGGAATTGCATCATCTGTGACAGTTCTATTATGTGTATCAACATTCTTTATCATATATCGTCGTAGGCGCAGAATGATACGCAAAACCGAGAGCATAACAAAACTAAAAAGACAACTTTGTATGAAAAACAAAAAATTCAAATATATTGTTTTTATGCCATATTGCAGTAAAGACTATGATATCGTAGAGCAAAACATCCGGCCCTCCTTAAATAAATATCTAAAGGAAAAGCTTAACACCGACATGGATCTAATCTGTACTGGAGCTGATTCCTTTGTTCCGGGCATGCGCATCATAGATGAAATACGCCGATGTATTGACGAAAGTCTAGTTGTGGTCCCTGTAATAACGAAAGCATTTCTCCAGTCTGAATGGAGCCAGGAGGAATGTGCTGTTGCTATTAAGAAACGCAGAAAAGTTGTGATTCTAATGGAGCAGCAGACAGACACATCGATGGCAATTACGACTCTCAAGCAACTGATCGCGCAGTACAGCAGAGCATCATGGTCCAATGCTGACAATCATTTTGTTATCCATCCCTCTTGGAATAACATTTGCCAGGGAATATGTGATATAGCTGCCGAAACTATTCGTAATTATAGAAAACAAAATATTTACGGGTCTGATGATTCACTACCATTATTCGAAGAAAGCATGCAACACAATTAATTCAGTCTTTTGCCCGTACCCAAATATATTTGGCACAAAATTATTAATTCTCATGGTATGTAGTAATATTTTGTATCATAAAAGGATGAGTCACAGTACGTAACAACGACGTTCAAGGATATACTAAACTTGAAGGTTTTGCTTTTCCTATGACTTATTTTACTATTAGAATCAACGTTCCCTCTAAGCGCGCGCACAGCTGCTCAGGCATCCACGCGCAGCTGAATTGTCAATTTTTGCTTAATCCAACGTTAAAATTTGCTCGTCTCCGTAATGTTGCGCAGTGCAGCGAGCACTGCGCGCACATCTTCCATTCGCTTAGAGGGAACGTTGATTATAATGTCGTATCGTTAGAAACCGATTTCCAAAGTGTCGTATACAATTATCGAATACAATAGGTCTACAAGAAAGCTTATAAATTCTATGCCGTATTAGTTTTTCTTATAATTGAACAAAACAGCTGTTTTTCCCCATGTTATCAAGCTCTTAACTGTGTGAAAAATTATTATTACATTTAGAGACCGTACAGTTTTAAAAACAAACATAAAATGTTAACAATAAGTTAACATCAGAAGCATCACTTTTTAGATCAATTAAATCGATGACAAATGTAACCTCTTTATCGTCTATTTTCATTGCTGCGTAAGAGATTCCAAATTTAACATATATGTCATTTTTTCAAATGCAATTAGAAGCATGCCACATTTAAACTCTGTATCGACTATTTTCAATAATATTAGGAGATGTGAACTTTAACATCGGCATCATCTATTCTTGGTGTTATTAAATGGACGCCAATATTCCACGTTGTTAACAATCTCAATACCGTCTAGCTTTCTGATATTTTCCATACTCTTGCCGAAGACACTGTTGTTCGCGAGTTTGAAAAAGTTTATTTTGAATTCTGTTTTAGAAAGAACTTTATGGCTAGTATTTACGTAGATATAATTTTTCATCCAACATGGCGGATTACAAGTTAGCAGACGGTGAACTTTTCTTAGTATCAGACCATGATCAAGTGTCTGTTTTTGACTTTAGTAACGCAAAATGTATCTCAGCTTCTTAAACAGATTATGAGCCAGCTATGAACAAAAGATGTAAGCTGTGAATAATTTTGTTAATTTTATGATAAATAAACTGTAGTCGAGTAGCATTGAATCCGGACAGTCATTATGCCTATTATGAAACTCAACAGAACCCGCTCGATTAACAAAATATCATCAAATTGGTATCATCGTCTTCGCGACACAAAGAAAGGTCTTTAGTGTATTGTGAATTTGCTACATTGAATTATGCCGGGTTGCCGAATTCGAGGCAAGCGACAACTATACTATTTGTCTCAACGTTCTCTGCCAACATGATCAAATGAGCACTAACATCAAATGAGCACCATGACTATGATTGACAAGTATAACCCAGTGAAGACTAGTACAACCCTGTGAAGACAAGTATACCTCTGTGAAGACTAATATAACCCTGTGAAGACTAGTATAACTATCTGAAGACAAGTATAACTCTGTGAAGACAAGTATAACCCAGTGAAGACAAGTATAACCCTGTGAAGACAAGTATAACTCTGTGAAGACTAATATAACCCTGTGAAGACAAGTATAACCCAGTGAAGATAAGTATAACCCAGTGAAGACTAGTATAACCCTGTGAAGACACGTATAACTCTGTGAAGACTAGTATAACCCTATGAAGAAAAGTATAACCCAGTGAAGACAAGTATAACCCAGTGAAGACTATTATAACCCTGTGAAGACAAGTATAACTCTGTGAAGACAAGTACACCTCTGTCAAGACTAGTATAACTCTGTGAAGACTAGTATAACCCTATGAAGACTAGTATAACTCTGTGAAGACTAGCATAACCCTGTGAAGACAAGTATAATTCTGTGAAGATAAGTATAACCCTGTGAAGACAAGTATAACCCTGAGAAGACTAGTATAACCATGTGAAGACAAGCATAACTCTGTGAAGACTAGTATAACCCTGTGAAGACAAATATAGCTCTGTGAAGACTAGTATAACCCTGTGAAGACAAGTATAACCCTGTGAAGACTAGTATAACTCTGTGAAGACTAATATAACCCTGTGAAGACAAGTATAACCCAATGAAGACAAGTATAACACTGTGAAGACTAGTATAACCCTGCGAAGACTAGCATAACCCAGTGAAGACTAATATAACCCTGTGAAAACTAGTATAACCCTGTGAAGACAAGTATAACCCTGTGAAGACTAGTATAACCTTATGAAGAAAAGTATAACCCTGTGAATACAAGTATAACCCTGAGAAGACTAGTACAACCCTGTGAAGACAAGTATAACCCAATGAAGGCAAGTATAACCCTGTGAAGACAAGTATAACCCTGTGAAGACTAGTATAACCCAGTGAAGACTAGTATAACCCTGTGAAGACACGTAAAACTCTGTGAAGACTAGTATAACCCTATGAAGACTAGTATAACTCTGAAGACTAGTATAACTCTGTGAAGACAAGTATAACTCTGTGAAGACTAGTATAACCCTGTGAAGACTAGTATAACTCTGTGAAGACTAGTATAACTCTGTGAAGACAAGTATAACCCAATGAAGGCAAGTATAACCCTGTGAAGACAAGTATAACCCTGTGAAGACTAGTATAACCCAGTGAAGACTAGTATAACCCTGTGAAGACACGTATAATTCTGTGAAGACTAGTATAACCCTATGAAGACTAGTATAACTCTGAAGACTAGTATAACTCTGTGAAGACAAGTATAACTCTGTGAAGACAAGTATAACCCTGTGAAGACTAGTATAACCCTGTGAAGATTAGTATAACTCTGTGAAGACTTATATAACCCTGTGAAGACAAGCATAACTCTGTGAAGACTAGTATAACTCTGTGAAGACAAGTATAACCCTGTGAAGACTAGTATAACTCTGTGAAGACTAATATAACCCTGTGAAGACAAGTATAACTCTGTGAAGACTAATATAACCCAGTGAAGACAAGTATAACCCAATGAAGACAAGTATAACACTGTGAAGACTAGTATAACCCTGCGAAGACTAGCATAACCCAGTGAAGACTAGTATAACCCTGTGAAAACTAGTATAACCCTGTGAAGACTAGTATAACCCTGTGAAGACAAGTATAACCCTGTGAAGACTAGTATAACCCAGTGAAGACTAGTATAACCCTGTGAATACAAGTATAACCCTGAGAAGACTAGTATAACCCTGTGAAGACAAGTATAACCCAATGAAGGCAAGTATAACCCTGTGAAGACAAGTATAACTCTGTGAATACAAGTATAACCCAATGAAGACAAGTATAACTCTGTGAAGACAAGTAGAACTCTGTGAAGACTAGTATAACCCTGTGAAGACAAGTATAACCCTGTGAAGACTAGTATAACTCTGTGAAGACTAGTATAACCCTGTGAAGACTAATATAACTCTGTGAAGACAAGTATAACCCTGTGAAGACTAGTATAACCCAATGAAGACAAGTATAACTCTGTGAAGACAAGTATAACTCTGTGAAGACTAGTATAACTCTGTGAAGACAAGTATAACTCTGTGAAGACAAGTATAACCCAATGAAGAGAATATACAATGGCGTTTGATTTAAAGCCAGTAACAAAAGTCTTGATTAACGCTATTACATTGTATTTTTATTATTTATGATTTCAGTAAAAACTTGATAGATTGTGTTATCACATGTATACTACGATGGAAGACATTGATAAACGTTGTTCTCTCCTCTTATGCTTGCGGCCTGATAGTACAGACTCTGCTCAGCTGGTGCATTATAGTACGGTACATCGGGGTCTACGAGTTTCGACCTACATATGGCTTGAAATGAATACAATATATACTAACGAGATAGTCTTTGTGTGCGATTGGTTCATACACGATTTAAAAGAAGATCTGGATTCTACACTCTTCATCCCATTCAAATGTACGGTATAGACACTGATTAGCTGATACGTTATACGACAGTCAATCTGGCTTTGATTGCTCTATAATATTTTAATAGATATTATAAACCCCGATCAGCCGGTAGACATTAGATCTGGGTAGACATTAGATCTGGGTAGATATTAGATCTGGGTAGACATTAGATCTGGGTAGACATTAGATCTGGGTTCACCCTACTCATAGACGATGACGTCTAATATGCGTGTAAAACACACTAATGTTTTGAAATCGATACATTGTGAAGACGTACAGTTTAAATACATGTGTATTATCCATGCGTCACAATTAGGAAGAGGAAGAACTTTAATAAAGTGTAGTTTAAGATTGATTTATTCGGCATACCGACTGATCCAAATGCGGGGTTAATCAGATCGTATTGCACCTTTTAAACTATTGTCATTAATTATAATACACTTTGGAAAGTCGATCCAACAGTAAAACGCAAAAGAACTTTCTCACAAACGGGAACTTAAACGTTCTAATTTAGAATGCATATATGTTAGTATACTCTATTACAGAGTTGTTTAGCGAGCTATACCACATTTTGTCGTTTACTCACTGGACAATGGGCAATAGTTTTCGGACAAACACGATGCAGCGTCCAGTAAGCCTTATTACTGTTTTCATGGCAATATCAGTGATCACTTTTTGTGTGTGTTCCATGAGGGTCCTTGAAATAAACGTATACTACTGTTGATATGGAAATTGGAATAACTTTTCCTGCTGATATGTATTGTTGTACCCATCGATCATAGATATATTATTATTATTATTAGTAGTAGTAGTAGTAGTAGTAGTAGTAGTAGTAGTAGTAGTAGTAGTAGTAGTATTTTATTATTATTATTATTGTTATTATTATTATTATTATTATTATTATTATTATTATTATTATTATTATTATTGGTTTTCTCAAACGAATGAAGTCTCATGTGCTTAGTGAAAAAAGTTACAAAATAATATGACCTGATCTCAGCGATCCCATGCTTGACTTTATAAAGAACAATGTAATACTGTAGTAACGTTGAGATTTATATGGACTGTAAGGTAATAATTTATATGGACTTTAACGTAATAATTTACATGGACTGTAAGGTAATAATTTATATGGACTGTAACGTAATAATTTACGTGGACTGTAAGGTAAAAATTTACATGGTCTGTAAGGTAATAATTTATATGGACTGTAACGTAGTAATTTATATGGACTGTAACGTAACACTTTATATGGACTGTAACGTAGTAATTTATATGGACTGTAACGTAATGATTTATATGGACTGTAACGTAGTAATTGATATGGACTGTAACGTAATGATTTATATGGAGTGTAACGTAGTAATTGATATGGACTGTAACGTAACACTTTATATGGACTGTAACGTAGTAATTTATATGGACTGTAACGTAATGATTTATATGGACTGTGACGTAGTAATTGATATGGACTGTAACGTAACACTTTATATGGACTGTAACGTATTAATTTAGTTGGACTGTAACGTAATTTATCTGGCATGTGTGTTCTGTGAATATAATCGCATGAACAGCCTGGACAGTTTGGTAGATAATCGTTCACTCAACGCAGTGCGATCCAATTTATTTATTTTAAAACTGTGCCACAGAACATTGTTTTCTTTTATTTCTTTTTTTATTTTTTGCTTCGCTTTTCAACTGAAAACTATACCAGTATTTGGATAAGACATGGCTAAATACAAATATCTAGACTGTGAACAAGAGATAACCATTGCAGATTGACAAATGCATGTTTGTTTTTAACTTGATTAGTTTTGCGGTACCTTACGGTTTGAATTACCTTACAAAATGTTCATTTGTAAGAGATTTGATACATAGGTACGCTAATGAAAGACTAGACAAGGCGTGTTTTTTTGATTTTCTTCTTCAGTTTAATACGTTTTAACACGATATGTTTTTTGACTAGATTTTTTTCCTCGTTCTTTCGTTCGAATTTAACTATCAAAAAGTAATTTTAAAAAAAATTGATTTGTCCAACGGAATAATTGGGAAAAATCAATGTTCACAATAAGCTGCATGGTAACGTGGTTATCAAAGCAGTCTGACGGAAGAAGATAAGTCCACTAAGAATAAAATTCGCTAAATAAACTAATCCTTTTAATTGGCCTTGACATGATGATATCATGGAACGAACCGCTCCGATGGCCTAGTGGTTAGAGCGTACTAAAAATGGTACTAACAGCAGCCTTGCTTGGCGCTCAGTATTAAGAGGTTAGTATTAGGACTGGTCGGCCTGGTGTCAGGATAAGGTGACTGGGTTTGACATCATGCTACATGTCTGCGGCATGATGCCCCAGTGCTAGACATCACTATAAATTGCCACAATGTAGACATCGTAGAGATATGACTGAAAAAGTGTTAAAGCTACGTTAAAAATTCAAATCAAACAAACATGAGATCATGACACCGGTAGGTTTTCATCAATTACTATTAGCGATTGTTTTAGGCAATAGCTGACAAGTTCTGGTGTGTATAATGGATTATGATGGCTCTTTGTTTCTTGTGGAGTGCATTCAGTTAAGAGAGATGCATGCATGCAGTATATAGTACAATTAATAGTGGTCTCACCCTATCGAGAGAACCTTGATAACAAGTAAATCCTCCTGATGCGATATGGAAAGTGTACACATGTCACATGCTAGTGTGTACAAGTAAACTTTCCGACGAGACATGGAAAGTCAACACAATTCACATGTTGGTATCTACAAGGAAGACTTCCGGATAACACAATAACGTTTCTCATCCCTTGCTAAAGGATATAATTTAGATTAAGAGTTTTTTCTTTCAGCTACCTTAGTCTATTGTTAGGGTACGCATCAGATGAATGGACCAAGGGTCCTGCACAATGACGTTTACTAAAAAAAATATTATAGTGCATATGTTGCTAACGTGTATTTTTATTCTGAGCGCGTAAGATAGTTCACGGATAACTTGACTCGTGCTTTCAGAAGAAAAAGCCACCTGAAATAAGTTTTGGGAAAATTGGGAAAAAATGAGAATAATGTAGTGTTTCAGGGCAGGTTGTAAACATTTTCATTTTTCTCTGCACTAACTACATATCTTAAGCTGAGGGATATATTTTGAGCGAATTCCATCTTGAACGGCAATTACATATGAGTACGCAAAATAGATATTGCCAATTGTTCGGGGTTACTTCTATAGTTTGTTAAAATGTGTTTCTTTTGCTTTTGTGTGACACTAATATAATGCTGACTAACAGGAAGTAGTATTGGAGCTGTAGGACTTATCTATATGTTATACAATAGAAGAATGGTTACTTTCTAATAATTATTACCTTTACGCTTTTTAAGACAAATATCTAAATTACTTAATTATTAACATTATCATTAAAATCAATACATATTTTTTCTCAGTGCTAATGGGCCAAATGGAAAAAGTCTGATTGATTTGAAACCTAATAAGACAGATTTTAATGAGTTAATAATTGTTGATAATGACGGAAAAACAACTCAGAATTATAATCAAGGCCCAGGTTTCAAAAATCACCATGGGGTTGGTTGGTCTGGTATGAAAATTGAACATGGGTATCGCGTCAAGAGAAAGTGGAGTTGTTGTATAGGGACAATAGGAATGGAAGAGGTAAGATGACGTTACAGTACTGAAGAGTGGTAAAAATGTTTAAAAATTGTAGGAACAGGTGTGCACCCTGTTCACGTGATCAGATAGAAACATAGACACAGACATATACTGATATAACAAATACAATATACAATATACAGTGAAAAGCACTTCACAAAGAATGATCAAACAACTATATATAAACAAAATTGTTTAGGCAAGAAAGCAAATCTTGTCGAGACCTATGAGTGACACTGAAAAGGGATTTTGGTTTCTTATTCTTCTTCAGGATGGATGAAACCTATCAACTTCTCCACTGCTTCCAGTGATATATCAGATCCCTGGCTATATTCTGGCTGGTTACTTAAATTGTCACAAAATCTTTGGAAACTGGATACCTCCATTCTTTTTCAAGCATTTCCACCAAAGAAGTCACGTCAAGTAACCAAATCCATCTGTGTCTCAGTCTTTTAAGAAAATGATTGCCATCTTCGTTGTGGTTATTCCGTAGAAAGGCGCGAATGTTGTTTTATGAATTTAGGTCGCGTACGCATTATGTGCTTTGGCGACCCGTTAATGCCCGGTAGTCTGGCTATTTAATTGGTCGGGGTTGTAGGTATCATTGACAACACTAGGCTGTGGCACCCGTGTTAAGTGGCGATCTCGCCTTGATGAACATGTCCGAGCGCGGTGCAAAGGAAGCAGGTGCCCGTGGAGCAGTGGACATCAGAAGCTGCTGCGATGTAGCTTACGCCCCAAAACAACAGAAGCCTTGCTGTCCAAATATAGCCCAGTTGTTCTAGTGGACGATTAAAATTCCAATAATGTGTAAGCCACCTTTGTAATTAATCTAAGAGCTTAATGTTTGATTATATTATTTTTTTAGATTTAGAATTTAGTGTATATTGTGTACTTGTTCAAATATACAGGCGCATAGATGCCACAAGATGTAAACATACTTTTACATTTTCACTGTAAACAACATTTACGTATACAAACTCGTACAAATGTAAAACAAAATTCTTTAGCAAGTGACGAAATGGGTCTCCATGAAAAGAGGTTTGGAGTTTTGTTCGCCAAAGGTTGTTAACATAAGTGGTATCTTTTCACTGTATTTCTTGTCCTTTAAGGATTAATTTTAAATTAGTCCTATGCAACAATTTCTTCTTTTCTATATTGCTGTTACCATGACCCTGGTAATGGCCTACGGTTCTTGTACATACACCGGGGTTTTCTGTTTCTAGGTTAAACAGCATGCCCGAAACGATGACTCTACCCTATTCCACAACGTTGTCTAGATAACAAGTGAAACCATATAAAGCATGGGATGGGTCATCCACCAATCAAAATGCGTAAGAAATTTGAGTCAGATGTCAGATCGTAGTGTCTCTTCCATCAAAGAGGATGCATGACGTCACCGTCAGTATAAAGGCTCTTCAACTTTCATACGCTTTGCCACTGAAGAACTTTACCAGTACCATACATTACGGACAATTGAGGTGCACCTGCTGCTGATACCAAGTATACCCATAGCCAAGGTACTATGAAAAGGTCAAGTACTATGCAAAGGTCAAGGTACTATGAAAAGGTCATGGTACTATGGAAAGGTCAAGATACTATTAAGAGGTCATGGTACTATTAAGAGGTCAAGGTACTATGAAAAGGTCATGATACTATGAAAAGGTCAAGATACTATGAATAATAAATTATCTCGACTTGTATCACTAGCGGGGTGATCTTATACCTGTTAATCTCTGACAAGACGGGATATCAGTCACTTCTTGTTCAGTCTGAAAAATGAATGAATTATATATTTATAGGGTGATAAACATTCTCTCTCTCTCTCTCTCTCTCTCTCTCTCTCTCTCTCTCTCTCTCTCTCTCTCTCGATCGATCGATCGAGAGAGAGAGAGAGAGAGAGAGAGAGAGAGAGAGAGAGAGAGAGAGAGAGAGAGGTGAAAATGCAGTCAATTCACCTTTTGAAATCAAGTCAAAACGAGCACGCTATTTCAGCAAGAAACTAGATGAAGAAACCGAGAAACGATGGTTACCTTTCACTCTAACTGAAGTGCAAGCACTGTGTTCATTCCGATGGTTTCGAAGATGATGCGAGTGATCCTGAATCAACATCGTCTATCTCTTTGCGACAGATCAAGCGAGTTAATGTTTACTATGAAAACAGTCGTTCATTAGCTCTGTAATATTATTGTAACATTGTTGAGACTCAAAAGGTGACTTCTGAAAAGGACAGCTTACACCCACAAAGTATTGTTGTTGTTGTTTTAGGGTTTAACGCCATTTTTCAGCACACGATAGGCTATACATGGCGGCCAGTATTATTGGTGGAGGAAGAACCCAGGATAACTCCCGGAAAGAACCAGAGACCCACGAGAAAGCTACTGGCAAGCTTTCTCACATAACTACATTAGCCGAATCTTAGACTCGAACCCACGCAGACAGAGGTGGGACGGCAATAATCCGTAACGGAAAGCGCTTTAGACCACTCGGCCACTCGGGGCCTCTACCCCACAAAGTATTAAAGTTTGATGAGCCGCCGGAAAGCAAATAGGGTTCATTAGAGATTTGTGGGATTCCTAGTTAATAATATTGCAAACTAAAGATAGCTAATGATCCTTTGACACGCTCTATCCATCGAAATAGTTTCAAGTCTCTTGTTTGCATAGCGTTTTGTACACCAGCAGAATTAGCATCTAACAAAATTAATGACAAAATTTAACATATCCAACAATCCATCGATGCGTGCAACATGAGTGATGGAAAAGCCACTATATAAATGACGTACGTTTCACTTCCTAGAGGTAGCAGGCATTCGAAAGTCGGACAGAGAAAACGAGAAAATGTTTAATGACAAAATGCGAAAAAAAGTACAATTCAATTCAAAGCAAGCGTGCATTTCCAAATATGCAATTTGCTGGACTTACGAAATGAATTAATTTCAGTACGTCCTGGATCAGAGAGTCAAGAGAATTATTCAATAGTATGGTAATTGTTTTGCGTGGTGTTCTTGTTATTCTTTCTTTTAATCTTTCTGACAATATCAAGAAAATTAAATTACCTTTGTCCACAAGCATGAAATTATTCACAAACGTAAAAGTAGTATTTTTTCTTCACAATCAAGCTGCAATCTCTATAAATCTTATATCTATTATTACTGTGGTGGAATTTTATCCTCTTCCGGTATTGCCGTAGTAAACTTTCAATAGCACGATACAAACATGTGTGAGTAAAATGTAGTGAAAGACAGTTCTGGAATTTGAATTTATCAGTGATCTTATCATTAATTTACAAGATCATTCCTGAAATATCACTAGGATAAAAGGAAACTGAAGTATTGTGAGCGGATTATGATAAAAGGAAACGGAAGTATTGTGAGCCGATTATGATAAAAGGAAACGGAAGTATTGTGAGCGGATTTTTAAAAGAGTGGTTCAGCACCAGGTACAATCAGCGAAGACATGTACTGTTGGTTCTGTGCTTTGAATGTATTGCTGGATAATTTTCCTTTGTTGATGGATAAACAAAATCACCCTACGTAGATTATTTAATCGTAACTAGTGTTTCAAAGGTCACAAATAATTCGGGACTGTGTTGAAAATTATCTTTATTCTTCTTTAAAACAATCATTGATAAACATTAATTCGACATTCATCAAAAGACTATTCATCAATAATGAAAGGTGCATTAAAAACTTGGGCATCGTTTAATTATGAAGTGCCCGTGTTGACCTAAGTGGCATTTCGTTGAAATTGTTTTTGGCATTACTCTTGATTCCTTGATTTTCCTTTTGTTTTTCTTCGTTTCGTACGTGACCATCGGGCCGTTTCCTGTAAGCTATGGTGTTGTGATTGCTCTACCTTCTAGATCGTTGTTGAATGAGGAACGATATCACGGTTACCCTATCACAGTTACTACCAACATTAATACTGTAAAATATGCATGTGCGATGCACGTAGTTATATAGGTCGAACTCGAAGTATTTGTGACGACTGCTTTCCTTCTAGTGAAAACTGGAGGATACTTTGATTCGAAACTTGGAATTTCCAGAGTATTGATTACATTGCTTGAATTATTGTCTACAAACCTGAATGTCGTGAAATCCGTTATATCCTTCAAAAGTCCCGTTCCTTCCGCATAAAAGACGTCCTTTGTTTCCTTGGCAAACAACAAGAAACTAGCATACCCATAGGTAGCCATTAATTGATTGTTTTCACCAATATGTATTTTGATATCTCCGTAGGCTTCGTTGCTATACACACCTACATAAGACTCATTAGCTCGGAGGGGTTGAATATTTTTGTCAATTGGTGTTCTCGGTGTTGAAGGTTTCTTCTCAAACCAAGGTTCTGGAAACGTACAGATCGTAGATACATTCAACCAGGGTTCTTCGTGCAAGTAAAGATCACTGATGTAGCTGTGGAGATTAGAGCGGAATATATAGTTAGGATCGTCCCCAGTCATAGCTGTGAAAATACCCAGCTTCCGGTTAGGGTAAAGCGTTAGCATTGCACGGTACCCGTTGGTGGATCCGGTGTGGGTCAGTAATGGATAACCTGAAAGTAAATTATTGTTTAAAATTTTGGGGAAAATAAAACATTTAACAGGAAATCATGCTGACATTTTCGTCCAGAAAATTAAATAGGCGTTAATTATATAACTCTTGCTCATACATTTAAAACAATATATACTCTAGTTCATTCTCAATGACCGGATATGTATATATATATATATATATATATATATATATATATATATATATATATATATATATATATATATATATATATATATATATATATATATATCCACAGCTTGTGTCTGAACACATAATACAAAATCATGATAGGTGCCAGACAAGATAATAAAACAAATATTTCGCAGTGAATTGATAACCATGCCCGTGAAAAGCGTTCAATGTGCTCATCTGAGGATGTAATTTTCTCTGCATACAACTCCGTTACCTTCAGTCATAAATACGGTCCTGACATGATTGTTAAATACGGTCTTGACATGGTTGTTAAATCTGTCCTGACATGGTTGTTAAATACGGTCCTGACATGGTTATTAAATACGATCCTGACATGGTTATTAATTTCTGTCCTGACATGATTGTTAAATACGGTCCTGACATCGTTGTTAAATACGGTCCTGACATGGTTATTAAATACGGACCTGACATGGTTTTTAAATACGGTCCTGACATGGTTGTTAAATCTGTCCTGACATGGTTGTTAAATACGGTCCTGACATGGTTATTAAATACGATCCTGACATGGTTATTAATTTCTGTCCTGACATGATTGTTAAATACGGTCCTGACATGGTTGTTAAATACGGTCCTGACGTGGTTATTAAACACGGACCTGACATGGTTGTTAAATACGATCCTGACATGGTTATTAATTTCTGTCCTAACATGATTGTCAAATACGGTCCTGACATGGTTGTTAAATACGGTCCTGACATGGTTATTAAATACGGACCTGACATGGTTGTTAAATACGATCCTGACATGGTTATTAATTTCTGTCCTGACATGGTTGTTAAATACGGTCCTGATTTGGGTGATAAATACGGTCCTGACATGGTTATTAATTTCTGTCCTGACATGGTTGTTAAATACGGTCCTGACATGGTTATTAAATACGGACCTGACATGGTTGTTAAATACGATCCTGACATGGTTATTAATTTCTGTCCTGACATGGTTGTTAAATACGGTCCTGACGTGGTTATTAAACACGGACCTGACATGGTTGTTAAATACGATCCTGACATGGTTATTAATTTCTGTCCTGACATGATTGTCAAATACGGTCCTGACATGGTTGTTAAATACGGTCCTGACATGGTTATTAAATACGGACCTGACATGGTTGTTAAATACGATCCTGACATGGTTATTAATTTCTGTCCTGACATGGTTGTTAAATACGGTCCTGATTTGGGTGATAAATACGGTCCTGACATGGTTATTAATTTCTGTCCTGACATGGTTGTTAAATACGGTCCTGACATGGTTATTAAATACGGACCTGACATGGTTGTTAAATACGATCCTGACATGGTTATTAATTTCTGTCCTGACATGATTGGTAAATACGGTCCTGACATGGTTATTAAATACGGACCTGACATTGTTGTTAAATACGGTCCTGACATGGTTGTTAAATACTGTCCTGACATGGTTATTAAATTCGGTCCTGATTTGGGTGATAAATACGGTCCTGACATGGTTATTAATTTCTGTCCTGACATGATTGGTAAATACGGTCCTGACATGGTTGTTAAATACGGTCCTGACATGGTTTTTAAATACGGACCTGACATGGTTTTTAAATACGGACCTGACATGGTTGTTAAATACGATCCTGACATGGTTATTAATTTCTGTACTGACATGATTGGTAAATACGGTCCTGACATGGTTATTAAATACGGACCTGACATTGTTGTTAAATACGGTCCTAACATGGTTGTTAAATACGTTCCTGACATGGTTGTTAAATACGGTCCTGACATGGTTATTAAATACGGACCTGACATGGTTGTTAAATACGGTCCTGATTTGTGTGATAAATACGGTCCTGACATGGTTATTAAATACGGACCTGACATGGTTGTTAAATACGGACCTGACATGGTTGTTAAATACGGTCCTGACATGGTTGTTAAATACGGACCTGACATGGTTGTTAAATACGGTCCTGACATTGTTGTTAAATACTGTCCTGACATGGTTGTTAAATACGGTCCTGACATGGTTGTTAAATACGGACCTGACATTGTTGTTAAATACGGTCCTGACATGGTTGTTAAATACGGTCCTGACATGGTTGTTAAATACGGTCCTGACATGGTTGTTAAATACTGTCCTGACATGGTTGTTAAATACGGTCCTGACATGGTTATTAAATTCGGTCCTGATTTGTGTGATAAATACAACCAACTTTAATCTGAGTAATAAATATTGTAACAAGCCAAAGGGGATTCTTTACCAAGAGATTTCAACCCTGGCTTGAATCCTTCTAGAAGGCATATGTTTCCCTTGGTTCCAAAGACGTATATACATCTAATAGTGTAATCCAGAAACACAAACGGGTGCGAACTGAGTTTGATGTAATTAATACACGACTACAAACCTCACAGCATCCCAATTGCTTGTCAACCTCACAGCTACATGGTTTCTCCTCGTTTAATTTCCGTGACATGTTGCCAGTATTGTAAGCTGTGAAATTAAACAACTCATTTCCCTAATACAAGGATACATTTTTACTATGCCTCCTTGAACCAGTCGAATGATAATTATAAACAACGTTTCCCCTGTAACTCTAATCAAAATGTGCCACCATAAAAAAAAAATAAACTGCACCTCTCGACAAAGGAACAGTTCCTTCTCTTTTTTTTCCATATTGCATTGTACTAGGCCCAATCATTAATACTGTAATGAAGCCACACAACGAAAATATACACAATTAAATTTTAGTAGGAACTACTGATAACCAGAGGTACTCATGCGGTTCTGACCTAAAAGTAAACCTAGGTATCATGCAAACGAACAAACACTTCACTCCATGACGTCTGCTCCTAGTTATTGAATTCCCCTAATCAAAGCATGTAATCACACAAATTTCAGAAATCCTCACAAATGGAGGGTACTAAACAATTGTGCACAAACCAAATATATTACGACACGATCCAAGCATGACTGGGAAATACGGTCTTAAAGTGGTTGATAAATACAGTCAATGTTAACTTGAGAAATATACACGGTCCTACAGTAATTGTTAAATACGGTCTGACATGGTTATTAAATTCGGTCTGACATGGTTGTTAAATTCTGTCTGACATGGTTATTAAATACGGTCTGACATGGTTGTTAAATTCGGTCTGACATGGTTATTAAATTCGGTCTGAAATGGTTATTAAATACGGTCTGACATGGTTGTTAAATTTGGTCTGACATGGTTATTAAATTCGGTCTGACATGGTTATTAAATTCGGTCTGACATACTTGTTAAATTCGGTTTGACATGGTTATTAAATTCGGTCTGACATGGTTATTAAATACGGTCTGACATGGTTGTTAAATACGGTCCTGACATGGTTGTTAAATACGGTCCTGGCATGGTTGTTAAATTCGGTCTGACATGGTCATTAAATTCGGTCTGACATGGTTGTTAAATACGGTCCTGGCATGGCTGTTAAATTCGGTTTGACATGATTGTTAAATACGGTCCTAGCATGGTTGTTAAATTCGTTCTGACATGGTCATTAAATTCGGTCTGACATGGTTGTTAAATACGGTCCTGGCATGGTTGTTAAATACGGTCCTGACATAGTTATTAAATACGGTCCTGATATGGATGATAAATACAATCAACGTAAAGCATTTCAGATTGTTTCCGAAGAAATTATTGCGATGCAATGCATAATACTGGCTATATCACAATTCATGCCGTTTTGTTTTCCTCAAGTTATTTTCAGATTATTGATATTGAGATTCAGCTTAAAGTGTGACAAACCGAATGCTGCTGTATATTGGAAATGTGGTTTTCACAGGTGTGATATTGAAATCGAATAGCAGTCCATCGTGATTTTTGCCTTGAAGAAACGTCATTTTTATAAAACAATAAAAGTTCACATCGCCACTGAACAAATATTTAATATCATTCATTTCCAGTTTTGTCAACGCCAGAAATGTAATATTAGGAGTGATAAATTAGTACGACCATTCGAAGGCGGTGGCGGGAGCAACAAAAAGAGCTTTCGCAAAGAAGCGAATAATCCTCAAAATTATAAAGCCAAAACAGAAGGCGTGTTCCGAATGAATTCTATGTCTTGAATGTGCTGATGTAAAAAATAACATTGAATCTGCTGAAGTACCAAAAGTCTTCACCTGTCATAATGTTATTGTCTATTAGTCTTTTCAGTGGGTTCACAATAAGACCAACACAGATTTAGTCGTAAATGTCACATGAGCACGTGAATCCAATAATAAAAAAGCATCTGAAATTTAATATAATTTAGAAACGGAGAGGTTGGTGCCGGCATCAGGTATGGTACAGATGGAAAACTATTAAATCCCAGGAGGTTTCACGCGAAAACCGAGATCATGACAGACACCATCAGGTATTTCTTTTTTACGGATGACTGCACCCTAAATGATGGCTCAGAAGCCGACATGCAATACAGCATTGACAAGTTCTCCAGCTCCTGTACAGCTTTGGTCTCACCATCAGTACCAAGCAGACTGAAGTCCCGCATCAGCCGGCCCCTATAGAAAGGCCCTATGTTGAGCCCAACATCACCGTCAATGGTCAACCATTCAACGATGTGAATAGCTTCACCTACCTTAGCAGCACACTATCACGGTGTATCACTATTGACGACGAAGTGAACTTTCGCATTGCCAGAGCCAGCGCAACTCTCGACAGATTGTATGCCAAAGTCTGTAATAAAAGAGGCATCAGCATCCACATCAAAATAAAGGTCAACATGGAAGTTATGCTCCCCACATTACTTTACACATGCGAAGCGTGGATGATGTCCCAACGCCATGCCAGGACGCTGAACCATTTTCTAAACCACAACTCTCAGGAAAATCTTCAACATCAAGTGGCAGGACAAGGTTACAAACACTGAGGTACTCGCCCATGCAGATCTCCCCAGGATTCATACCATACTGATTCAGTACCAGCTACGCTGGATGTGACATGTTGTACACGTGCCTGAACACCCGCTGCCTAAGAGACTCTTCTATGGAGAGCTACAGCAAGGACATAGATCCCACGAAGGTCAATAGAAGCGCTTCAAAAGACAATCTGAAAGCTGCATTGAAAGAATTCAACATAAACCCTGATTCCTGGGAGCAAACAGCAAGCGATCGAGTCGATTGGCGTTCCTCTGTGCACAAAGGATCAAAATTGTGCGAATCAAGCAGTACAGCAGCCGCATAGCTTAAGAGGCAAGCCAGAAAAGAACGTTCCATCAATCATCCTGGAGATGTCCCACTCATCCCCTGACCCTTATACAAATGAACATTCCATGCAAGGGTTGGTCTCATGAACTCCCTGCACACACACAGAACAGATCCATCCCTTCCATCCCTCGCAAAGGTCCTTGTCGAATCGACGGACGAACAATACACAAGCTGTATCAATAGTGGTTTATCTCCCTTACGTATTTTTTTTTAGCCCGCCTATACATGCCTTCGTCTTGTGTATGAACACTATCATAGTTACGGTAATCAAATCTGGTTCACTTCACGATTAGGCATTTAGATGACAAATGCCATCTTTCTGTGTTAGCATACTTCTAATTTAGGAAAGCAATTTCATTTTCTTCAAGAATGTATCATTTTTTCTCATAGTGGACAGACGTATTATGATAAGATATAGGTCAAACAAAAGAATCGAGTTCACACTTAACCAACAAATAATTTGTTAGATTAGTGTTCTATTGATATATTGAATTCTTGAGAAGAAATTCACGAATAAAAGTCTTAGTCTTAGAGTATCATCATTATCAATACCATCATCAAAACTATAACCTATTTGTCGAAGGTTCAGTCAAACTTCTTTTGAGAAAACTAAAGTTTAAAATTGTTTATGATTTTCTGTGCATAGTTTTTACTGTATTTTACCTCGGTAGTATCATATTTTCCAGCCAAGTCCATAGTTGTCTTCACTTAAGGTGACGGGGGCTGTGGGGCGGGTCAAATATGAAGTGATTGTAGTGGGTGGCACAGGCTGTTGCTTCTTGTGGGCCTCACCCAATACCCCCTCCTTGAGCACCCAGACTCCTTCCGTATTCCTCCCTCCAGAAAGGTGAAACATCATCCACTTCGCCATGTCCAGGGCGTTACTAAGCACGCATCCGGACCCACACAGCAGCCCCCAAAGTCTGCAACAAGAGAGAGAGAATGATAATGTGCAGTCATGTTAAACTCTGTGTGTGTGTGTGTGTGTGTGTGTGCCAAGCCGAGTACATACGTGAGAATACACACCATATTACTACAGAAACACATCAATAAGAGGTGTCCCCTTTTGAAAATGGGACAGAGGTAGATAGTTACGTCATTACTTAGTGATAAAATCCGTCCAATGTAAGTAAATGTACCAGAATATGTCGATATTTTTTTCACATCATATTATACATAAAAATTTACACGTGCCACTCGATTCAAAACTTCTTGTATATTAGTCTAGAAAAAAAAGTCCCCGTTTACTCTGTAGATTTATCATGTGTCTCCACTGTTGCCTTCTCGCGCACTTGGCTACCCAATTACTTATTGCAGATCGCCTTCTCGCGCATTTTGTCTGCCCAAGTCTTTATGGCAGATCGCATCGAAGAGATCTAACAAAGCATAAATGTTAGGATGCATGCATAATTAATAATCTATTTAACACAGTAATGTGCTATTAATCGATAGCGCACAGTTAATAGCAATTTTTTGGCTGATAAGAAAGATTGTAAAAGAACAGGCCATTCTTGAACAATAATGAAATCGCGCTTTTCAAAGAAATTGAAAACAGTTTTGCTGATATTCTCTTTAGAAAATAACGAGTGGCAAGAGACTATCCATTAAATTATGCTTGTTCATTTTATCTTTGTTATCTGTTACCCATCCGCGTTTCGCAATTAGTACATAGCAAAATAAGAACGCTTGAAATGTAGTGAAAATGCGGATGGAGACAATGATTAAGAGCTAATACTTTTTCTTGACTAAATATGTGTGTTATGATTTGAATTTTCATGTATAAATTATAGCAAAGGTGATTTGTTAGTTATATTTAATTAGTAACACCAGTACTATCAATCATCACCATAATTATCATCATAATCGTTGAGAATGACGATAACAATACGTTCTCTGCAGATTAGTCAAGAAATTAATACATTTTGATAACAGTTCCTTTCCTCTACTGTTGAGAGTGAATGGTATATATGACAAGACGGTCTTGAAAAATAAATTGCTTTTCTAGATTCTGGCTATGAGAATGAACTAGTCATACGTTAAGGAATAGGAGAGAAGAAAGAGTTCAGTTCTCTTAAAAGAGGTGTCAGTCATAACGGTGTACATACGGCTACATCTTGGGGAAGTTATTAATGCGAAGGTACTTGGATGCTGTAACGATACAAGTCTCCGTGGAGTTCCGACTTAAACGGACTAATGTTACTGAAATACTCATCGTATAAAATTATATTCCAATAACAATCTACATAAACTTAAATTACAGATATAGAAGATAAATATAAAGCTACGATATTCTTTCACTTACCAACATCGTATATTTGTAGGATTTCTGTATTTTAAAATATAATACAGATAATTAAATATCGAATAAATTCACGGTAATGAAAGAATCTAAAATTTAATATTTCAGATTAATACAGCAATTATTTTGAAGAAATATATTTGACTGGATTTAATCTAAAATACCAACATATTAAACTCTATCATTTAAAGAGTATTTTATTTCTGAATTAACTATTACTGAGTATGAAGCTGGTAACAAACGTCGTATTTTACTATAATCAATAATATAAGTACAAGTAAATATACGTTTTTCAAATAATTAATATTTCCAATACGTTATATTAAAGAAAAGTTTATGAATAACAAGATAATCCAATGTAGCAAATATACCGATCTTAGATTGAACTCTTATTTTACATCTAAAACATTAAACATTCCTAATACTATATAGAAAATTGTAGACAGACAATATCTTTACCGTAATGATACAAGCCTCTTTGAGTTCCAGCGAAATATGCTAAATTTTTAGCCAAGAAAAACTCGCTTGTTTTATGGACCTAGTTCTTGGGTTTCGCCAGAATCTCAAGGTGAAGCTTCATCGTTTTTTTACAAACTAACATCTGGGTCTATGTACGCCATTAAACAGAGAATTTGCTACATCAGCTTACTTACTCATTCAATAGAAATATAAACTCAATTTAAATTTAGTTATAACTGTATACAGACAAAAGGTAATAATATCAGCTGATTCGCTTGGCGTTCAGCATTGCATGGTTAGTGTTAGGACTGATCGGCCTGGAGTCTGGATAATGTGATTCGGTGGGACACCATGTTACCTGCTATAAATTGGCACACTGCAGACCTCATATCGCTCTCTCTCTCTCTCTCTCTCTCTCTCTCTCTCTCTCTCTCTCTCTCTCTCTCTCTCTCTCTCTCTCTCTCTCACACACACACGGATATAGCGATACAGAGACAAAGCCATTCTAATGCTAAATAAAATGTCCTGAAATCTGATATTCGACCAACGTCGTCTTCAGGAAGTTAACTTTTTAGGCAACGCACAATTTCTGGGAACAGTGACATTGAAATTGAAACGTGGGAACAGTGACGTTGAAATTGAAACGTTAATGGACTTTGGAGAAATACATAACTAATTAAAAAAACAGTCGAACCTTACGTTTGATTTGTAAGTATAATGTTCCTAAATAAATGATAAATTTACCACGTTGATCAATATTTCATTTATGCAATCCAGAATGTATAAATGCACGGATTGGTTTATGTTAATTTTTATGCAACACCATTGTGAAGTACGATTATTAAATTATTCTTGTACTTCAAAACTCATTTGACCATTGAACAAAGCTGACTAGACATCATATTAATGGAAGTTAAAGTTGAATTAAAATTCTGCAAATAGTAGACTTATATTAATTCCAATATGAAGGTATAATTAATATTTAGAAAAACGTCCATTTTCATGCAATGATTTATAGATTTCATAAGTCCGTCATTTTATATTGGTATATTTTCACTCCACTGTTATTTTGTTATTTTTAATTATACTGAAATTATATTCAACCCATGTCTTGTCATTTCTAAAACAAAACAAAGATTACAGATCAATTTATTTTATTTTCTTAATGTTTTAACTTACTGTATAAGCGACAGTAACAAATTGTTTTAAATGAACATCTGGCATGCAGATCTATGATTGGTTTCTTTTAACGGAAATACGTTTTCCGTATTGCCGAACACTTCGGACTTATACGCTGCTTCAGAATAGACTAAATGTACAATCAATTTTGCTGATGCATAAAGTAAGCTTAATTCAAAATTTTACGTCAATGTTTTGATTATTTTCCTACTTATTTAGAATCGAAATACCTATTAATGGAATGTCCTCGATTTTCCTCCCAAATACTTTGTATTTCTACGTGTTCACGTGTTCATGGGAAAAACAGTATAATGCAGTAAATTAGGAAATGGAAAACAGATGCAAATATCAAAACCAAATTAAAAGATCTTCCTCTCCATAAAGTTGTCTCCGTAAGGATGCCCCCAATTTAATAGTAAACTCGTTTTACAAGAATGTGTGTCTGTATTACTTTAAACCTAAATATCTAAAACGATCATGTGACCGTGATATAAGTATTTACTTTAAACAGATTTTTCTTTTTGTGAAGTGCAAGCCAACCCAATCGTCCTTTTCAATCATATTTTTGTAAGGAAGACGAAGAAGGAGGAGTAGGAGGATAGAGAATATCCTGGAAACCTTGAAATTTCATTAGGTACTTCATAAAGTTGCCCCTCTTTGTCAACATAACCCAAGGCAAAGTCAACTTTATCCCATTCGGCAGTAGTGGCAAAACTGGATGACGTCATTCCTAGAGGTTGGAACAATTCTGTCATGACCATGTCCTCCCACTTCCGACCACCAAGCCTTTCCGTGATATAAGTGATAAGTCCATACATCAGGTTGCTGTAATAGAAACTGGTACGGAACCCACCAACGGGTTTTAAATACTTCAGTCGGCTGAAACGAGAAATAGAAAATAGGACCGTCCTAAATATTGGACTGGCAATAAATTATACAAACGTTAAAGTTATCGCTTAATGTCTTTGCAGTCACATGTTCAATTCACGGTTGCAGTATATGTAAATGAAAAATCTGATGTCGATCCATTGCTATGTATATTTTATTTAAATTATATTTTATTTAATTTAATTCTTTGGGTTCTTTTATTCCATTATATGCAATTGTAATTAATTAATCAAGAAATTAGTTTAATCTAACTGCCAGTTGCTGGTCTAGTTTCTGAAATTGAATCAGAAATCAGTGAGTTGCAGTAAACAACTATTTTATTTTTTAATATTCTGTCTTATTGTAAGATTCATAGAAAGAAAGCGATATCATACTCGGAGTACGTGATACTAGGCATGTAAAGTTTATATGTTGTTATAAAAACATGTTCATGTGACCCTCATTTAGGAATCTGTTTTGAATTTTAACTTAGTTTATAACCTTTTTCTATAGAATTTAATCAGTAAGGCTTTAAACCATCAACACTAAAAAGTATTTTTTGTGACCAGTTTGAGTTGAAATACTATTTTATGGAATTATTTAAAATATTGAAGTGCTCAAATATAATTCTTTGACGAAGACATTCATTGAAATTTTATTCGGAATTCAAATCTGGAATAGTATTATATGTGGTTCAATAAGAAACTTCACACATCGAAACAACAGCATACGTCTTCCTCCTCAATTTTTTATTAATGAATCAAACTTAAATTCACTTAGGCTCTTTTATTACTAGGACTCCATTTTTTTTTATTCCAGGACTTTCTTGGATTAGTTTTAGATTTCATTCATAGAAACGTAAGAATTTCTTTTATCTTGTTTTTCTAGAAGAAAAACAAAAGTATTTGTTATATTTTACAAAGCTTGTTGTCTTCACTCGTTTCTTGTTGCCTTTAAAAGCCGAAATATAACACAATGGTCGACGGTTACTTCTTCCTCGTGTATCGTTTTCAGCAACCCCACTGAACTGAAGTCCAATTTAGGCTAAATGTGAACCAGCATGCTTAAGGAGTTATACATTTTTATCAATAAAATCAACGTCTTAACCCTTTGACCCTGTAAAGACAGTGCGCGTGGGAGACCTATGTTGGATTATATTTCCCTTTATCCGACGTCATTTATTTAAAGACTAAAACTCCAATCTTTATATCACACCTCATAGGCATGTTATTGAATCTTACTCTCTGATATTATGTGTGTATTGGATTAAATTAGGCAAAGGTACGCTCAATCTAAATTGATATAGATCCATATAGAAATATCTACAATATATATATATATATATATATATATATATATATATATATATATATATATATATATATATATATATATATATATATATAGTGTGTGTGTGTGTGTGTGTGTGTGTGTGTGTGTGTAGAAGTGCATTATTTGAACTAAAATCGTAGTCATATATTCCAAATTACTTTTTCCAATAGAACAGACACAACAGTGAAAATATCCACATATAAAGATATTAAGAACTTAAAAGCCAATCACATGCAGAATGATCCTTTCCCACACAACTCATTTTTGTATATTCTTTCGCTAACACATCGTGTTTGGAAAGAAGAAACCGGAAGTTCTATAGCTGTAGCATGACGTGTGTCCATTGCGATTCATAATTGTAACTAGTATGCATTGAAGTTTAGCATTATTCTAAAACAAACAATATTTGATCACAAATGATTTCTCTAAATTTCTGCAATATATGTTTGAGTTTATTCTTTGCATTTTTTATTTAGTTATGTTGATGTTTTGCTATAACACCCAAATAATGTATTTGTCTTTCCTTACCCGACAAGATTTTCTCTGGTGAGCGAATCGTCCAGCCTGATATTGTTGTTGCTAGGGACGCCCAATCGGTGTGCCAGCAAATCTTCCAGCGTAGCGTACTGGCTTCGAAGTTTATCATAAAACAAGTCATCCTTCTCCAAAATGTCTGAGACTGTACTGGACAGGGAAAATCTGTGGAAAGGAAATAACAGCAATCGTGGTAGCGGTGGTGGTAGTAATGGAAATAAAAGTGGTGGAGATTGGAATGATTGTGGTGGTACTAGTAGTAGCTGAAGTGGTGGAATTGGTAGCAGCAATACTGTGCGTGATTAGGATTTTTAACGTAGCTTTAACAATAGTTCAGTCATATCGGTAACGATGCATGCAGAGTAACAGTTTATAGTAATGTCTAGCACTGAGGCATCATGCCACAGACATGTAGCGTCATGTCCCATACAGCCACATTATCCTAACACCAGGCCAAACAGTTCTAACACTAATCTCTTGATGCTGATCGCTAAGATAGGCAGATCAGCAATACTAATACTAGTAGTCATGATTTATAATTCTAATATTGGTCTTAGTGATAATAATATCAATGATAGAAGTAGAACTAGTGGTGGTAATAGCATTACTTATAACAGTGGTAGTAGTAGTTGCGCTGGTGGCGGTAATATCATAGTAGTAGGTGTGCTCATGGCCGTAATAATATTAATGATAGCAATGTCAGTAGGTGTATCAGTATCTGAAAGGGTTTTAATATTAACAGTGCTAGTAGCAGTGATACCAGTTCTAGTAATAAAAGCAGTGCTAGTATTAGTGATACTATTTCTAGTATTAATAATAGCAACGCTAGTAGTATCGTAACTATTTGTAATTTAATAGTAGCACTGGTTCATGTACTAATAGTAGCAGTGCTAGTGATACTAGTTCTAGTATTAATAGTAGCAGTAGTGCTACTAGTTCTAGTATAAATAATAACAGTGTTAGCAGTAGTGCTACTAGTTCTAGTATTAATAATAACAGTGTTAGATGTAATGCTACTAGTTCTAGTATAAATAATAACTGTTAGCAGCAGTGCCACTAGTTCTAGTATAAATAATAACAGTGTTAGATGTAATGCTACTAGTTCTAGTATAAATAATAACAGTGTTAGCAGTAGTGCTACTAGTTCTAGTATAAATAATAACAGTGTTAGCAGTAGTGCTACTAGTTCTAGTATAACTAATAATAGTGTTCATAGTAGTGTTACTAGTTCTATTATAAATAATAACAGTGTTAGCAGTAGTGTTACTAGTTCTAGTATAAATAATAACAGTGTTAGATGTAATGCTACTAGTTCTAGTATAAATAATAACAGTGTTAGCAGTAGTGTTACTAGTTCTAGTATAAATAATAACAGTGTTAGCAGTAGTGCTACTAGTTCTAGTATAAATAATAACAGTGTTAGATGTAATGCAACTAGTTCTAGTATAAATAATAACAGTGTTAGATGTAATGCTACTAGTTCTAGTATTAATAATAACAGTGTTAGATGTAATGCTACTAGTTCCAGTATAAATAATAACAGTGTTAGCAGTAGTGCTACTAGTTCTAGTATTAATAGCAGCAGTGTTAGCAGTATGGCTACTAGTTCTAGTATAAATAATAGCTGTGCTAGTCGTAGTGTTACTGGTTCTAATAGTCATAATAGTACTGCTAGTAGTATTGCTAGTGTCGATAACATAATAAATAAAAAAGTGGCAGTAGGTTTACTGTGGTGGATGTAGTATTTATAATGCCAATAGCACTAGCAGAGCCAATGGCCTTACTGTGATTAATAATAGCAGTAATATGTGTGGTAGTGGCGGTAATAGTGCTACCAATAGTAGTTGCATTAGGAATGATTGTGGTTGTGACAGTATTAATAGCCGTACAGTCGCTGTGCTGGTAAAAGAAAACTAAAAACATTTGTAGCAGTAATGATAATAGCGGTAATAGTATTCACAATAGCAGTAGTATGGAGTACTAGTAGTGCTAGTGGCTGTAATTTAATGATGATGATGATGATAATGATGATGACAGTTATAACAGCGGTGCAGTGGCGGTTATATCATTAATAATAACAGGTGTATTAGTAGTAGTTTTAGCAGCAATAATGTTGACAATAACAGTGGTAAGTGGTTGTAACAATAGTGCTGGTAGCGGTATTAGTATTGATAATAACATAGGTAGTATAACTACTTATGAATGTAATTTTTTTTAACAGTTCTAATTAGTGCGAGTAACGGTACCAAAATTAATACTTGCGTCAGTATTAAAATTGCGAGTGGTAAGTAATAATATAAGTGATAGCAGTAATACTAGCAGTAATACTAACAGTAATACTAACAGTCATGCTAACAGTGGCAATACTTTTTACGATGGTAATATTATTCAAATATAGTTGCAGTAGTTATGTTAATGGCGAAAATAGTATTAATAATTCCAATAATAGTGCTAGCGGTGGTAGTAGTATTAACAGTAGCAACAGTAGATGTGCTAGTTGTTTTGATTGTACACAAGACCATCATGACTATATCCAAGTCATGCATATAAAGGATTAATTCAAATTCCACTTTTGTTGTGATGTAACATCCCTTCCAGTAACTTCAGCCATGTCTCGAAAAGCTTTCTCTTCATTTGATCTTCCATATTTTAATATTTTTTGTTGCCCCATACATTATGTGCTAATAACATTATATTTCCATCTTTAATTGTTGCTAATGTTCTAAATTTCTGTCTGTTTTTGTGTATTTGGCGGAACTTCAAAGGGGACTGCAAATTGCATAACGTGTAAGGCAGACATAGTTCTATCCTTTAATACATCCATGTCAACTTCATAATCAGGGTAGTCTCTCTCTCTCTCTCTCTCTCTCTCTCTCTCTCTCTCTCTCTCTCTCTCTCTCTCTCTCTCTCTCTCTCTCATATTTGGATGAACATGCTGAATTGCGTAATGTAGCAATGAAGTTGTTAAGAAACTTTGTTTGATTAATTTTAATGTCACATGATGGGCCATAGGTTGTTAATCTGTTTTTAATTTCTAGCTGTATGATGCTTTGTGGCATGGTTCTGGCTGTCATTTAGACTTCTTCCCAACATTCCATTTAAATTGTCTGATGGTAGATGCACATGGCTTACATCCAAGCTGAAGAGTATAATCTTCCAAGGCAAAAAGTAAAGATGCAATATGACTGCATCTGCCCATAGAGGAAGCTTGACAGTCACAGTCCCTTAGTCACTTATACACGATACGCATTATTTGTATTGTGTGTATGATGCAATTACAGATGATTTTGGGGGCCCCCGAGTCGATTTTTTTTAAGTGCAAAAAACAAAGTGTGCACTGAACTAAATCAAAGGAAACATTGATTTATTTTATCTACCCTAACTGTGATTACTTTGAAGTGCCGGAAATATTATTTGATTTACTAAATAATGTTTATAAAACATATGGGGGAAAAACCCGCCTAATATAATTTTAAAATCAGTGAAATAGGAAACACACATCACATCGTATTTTAGTCAAACCAATATTTTATTTCAGAAGCCATTTTTAAAAAAAATAATTAAGTGTCTAAATACCTTTTCTTACTAGTATTTAAAACCGAATTAAACTTTTTTGATGAAGTTGTTTGTTTTCATTTAGAACCTTACTGCAAGATCACAAGTTAACTGATTTGTTTATTGGCATATACAGAGCCTGGAAAGGTTACTCGTACATCCGGGCTCTACTAAACAAATGGCGGCGCTGTTGAAACTGGCACTTTGGTGTGGAACTGAAAAAAGCACGTGTTTTAATCACATATAGGTCCAGCAAATATCGCGACCCATACACTACACAGATTAACATCCAGGATGCGTGACATGCGTCTAGACCGTAAAATATAAGTCTGATCATTTGCATTAAATAATTTTAAGTTATTCAATTTGTATTATCATGCTGTTTGCCTAGTTGCTATGGGAACTGAATTAGTACCGTAAGTCCAGCTTGTACACGGACACGGTGGAAGCAGACCCAACAATATCGCGGTGCTAGGCCAATATAATGGATCTCGTCACACAAACCAGGTGAAAATTTATGAAGTCAAGTACACAAGGACAAAATCCAATGTCCGGTATAAGGACCTATTTGTAGCGCCTGCGGCGAGTTCCACCATTTTCTTAAAGTGTACAATTTGTCCATAAAGTTTGATAACATTACAAATAACGAACTAGGGATATCACATAGCTTATGCAATGTTAAGTGTTTGTGGGGGAGCCGCTGACGATAATGAATTCTATAATTGTACGATAAGCCGTTCTCATCATTCACTTCAAAACCGTGCATTTGTCGTGGTACGATAAGCCATTCTTATAATTCACTTCTAAACCGTGCATTTGTCGTTATACGATAAACGATTCTTATCATTCACTTCCAGACATTGCATTTGTCCTGATACGATAAGCGATTTTTAGCGTTCACTTCCCGACCATGCATTTGTCGTGGTACGATAAACCAAATCTTATCATCCTGTTCCAGGCCGTGCATTTGTCGTGATACGTCTTGACCACACCTTGGCTCCGGTTAATTTAAAAAAATATATCAAACGAACGCACATTGAATTAAAGTGTTTCATCCACTATGGGAGATTTAACACTGATAAAATCATATCCTAGCTCACACCTAGATATTCTTACTTTGACCATATAAAGCAAATTAAAAATAAATCTCCCCTTGATAGCCCCAGAAATTCAACCCACTTCAGACACAGGCGAATCGCCTGTGGATAGACAAGATAATACTATGTTACTTTTACAATGACCGCACTGTAATCACATCACCCCTATCACATCAGCAGATTGCCCGGCAGCGGCGCGAATTAGATCTCTAAACAAATAAATAAGTTGACCTATACTTACGGATACAGAAATTAGTGGTAATAAATAATTCGTTTCACATATTGCAATCGGATCTATTTCAAAGGATATGTTTGCAAGTTACATCTCACGCAAAGCAATTGTAAACCCTCCAAGATCATTGTCAGATCTTCATGTAGAACAGTGGAGATCTGATTTAATCAGATTGCTGGAGCAAACATGGAAACACCATTAACACACACATCTGTTGCTAATCACCCTTAAAACAATACACATTTTGCACGCAAACACTAACTGAAAAGGAACAAAAGCAGATATAAATGAATATTATTGGTTTCAACGCATTCATTTGACACACAAACACATACAACTTTATTTTGGCCTATATGTCGTGAATTACTATGTTTTGTTTGTTTTGTTGTTTTGTATGGTTTAACGCCATTTTTCAGCACAATATAGGCTATACATGGAGGCCAGTATTAATGGTGGAGGAAATGCACGGAAAGAACCACCGACCCACGAGAAGCTACTGGCAAACTTTCTCACATAACTACATTTGCCGAATCTTAGACTCGAACACACGCAGACAGAGGTGAGATGGCAGTGGTCCGTAACGGACAGCGCTTTTGACCACTCGGGGCCCCCAGGTGTGAA
This sequence comes from Unio pictorum, assembly GCA_030141615.1. Classification (NCBI taxonomy): domain Eukaryota; kingdom Metazoa; phylum Mollusca; class Bivalvia; order Unionida; family Unionidae; genus Unio; species Unio pictorum. The sequence goes on along the minus strand of JARLTB010000116.1, from coordinate 5,841,583 downwards.
TTACTACGTGTTACTAAGCGACTATGTGCTTTGTTATATATTTAGTAGAAGCGCTATTTTGCAAATGTGTTGTTTGTAAACGAAGTAAGTTTATATGATGTCTGCTCTTTCCTTGCCCCGATTGGGTATATGAATGATTATTTCTGGGGATTTAACAAATGGTGCTGGTTTCGTGTAATATGGCCCGTTTCACATTTGCTGGTAGATTCTTTTATTATATTTCTTTGCAGCACAGTACGTTACGAATTTTAATTGAAGGTACCTTTCGCACCTGGGACCTATGTGTCTAGTCTACAACCACCAGGTGTGATTTTTAATTCGACGAGTTAACAGGAATAACAACTCTCTACTATATATATATATATATATATATATATATATATATATATATATATATATATATATATATATATATGTATGTATTTATGTGTGTGTGTGTGTGTGTGTCATACTATTAATATATGCAGGGCATAGTATTTATATATGCAGTGCATACTATTAAATTGCCATGTCTGACCACGGCAAGGGAGGACTGTGACAGTGCAAGCACACCCAAAATCCAGGATGTTTATGGCAATATAAAAATGGCACTTTTGCATGTTTTAGACTAAGTGCACTATGCTTGACCATAGCTTATAAACAATCTTTGCAGATTTCGGAGAAAATAATTCCTGACTTGATTGTATTAGCTGCAGACTCTTTAACTGACCCAAAGTCTGAAGTTTTATAACCATATTTTACCCATATATTAACTCCATTGCAACATTTTACGTATGATAGAATTCCCAAAAAATGTAATACAATTTGTCTTTAATACCGATTTAATTTTTAAATGAAACAATAACAAGACACAAAAGAGACCTCCACGTTTTACAATATATGGTCATTAAAGTAAATGTGTAAAGGTAAACGTGATATCACTAAGTAATAGTATATTTACAAAACACAATCCTAGCACTTTAATAGCTTATTTGTATCACGTACATCGGCCTGCACTGTAACCTAACACCATTGCCTCTAAGACTTTGTAACCGATACCAGGATTCAAAGCATCTACATCAACCTCCACTTGTCTCGATCACGTGTAAATGCATGTGTCTCCAAAAAAAAAAAGTTCCCTGGTCCATTCTGTGATGTTGTCAGTCCACTTTTTTCTGTCTACGACTCCTTCTGCCACCCCGGACGCTGCTCTGCAGCTCTGTTGTGGATAGACTGTTGGCTTTAGTGACATGGCCATACCATTTCAGCTTTTTCTTTTTGACAGTGGTGACGAGGTCTTTTAACTGGCCTACAATGTGCCCGATGACGTTACACATTAATTCGTTTGTGATGTGGTCCATGTAAGAGATGACAAGGATGGTTCTGTAGCATCTCATTTCAAGTGCCTGGATTCTTCATTTTAATTCTGCTGTCTGAGTCCAGGCCTCACATGAATACAAAAAGATGGAGATGACTAGTCCTCATTATAGACTGATTTTAGTTTTCAGACTGATATCCTTGTCTCTCCAGGTGGGTCTTAGCTTTGACATAGCTGCTGTTATTTGTGCTGCTCATAACAACATTTTTGCTCTTGATCCCTCTTCAGTGATAATGGAACAAAGATATTTGAACTGGCCTACTGTTTCCAGTTCCTGTCCTCTGACTTTAATCTTGGCTGAGATATGTTTGCCACTATTTGTCATCAGCTTTGTCTTCTCAGCGCTTATCTCCGTGTCAAATCTGGAAGATATTTCGTCCAGGTTCTTCCCTAAAGTTGTAGGCTCGTCTTCACTGCCTGCCAGCCCATCAATGCTGTTGTCTGCAAAGTGGAGGCTGGTGATGTTACGCCCTCCACTGCTGAGTGTCACACGGTGGTTTTCCAAGGCTTCGCTCATGATGCGCTCTAAGTAGATGTTGAAACGCGTGGGTGACAGGAGACAGCTTGACGTACTCCAACGGTTGTCCTGAACCAGTCCCCGCAGAAACTTGAGCAAGTACTGTACTGGGAGCCTTGGCGTGCAGCCGCGTGATCGTATTGGTCAACCCATATTGTACTGTATCATTGTGGCCCATAATGCCTCATGCCACACACTGTCAACAGCCTTTTTGAAAACTACGAACACAATAGAAGTATTGTTGATGTTGCAAGTGCTTTTCACACAGAACCCTGATTTTTAATATTTGTTCTATTGTGTGTTTCCACTCCGGAACCGTGCCTTTTCTTCAGCGATTATTTCTTCTGATTGCTGTTTCCGTCTGTTCAAGATGATCTTCAGCATCACCTTACTAGCATGGCTGATCAAACTGATAGTTCCGTAATTTTGGCACAACTGGAGATTTCCTTTTTGGCGGAGTGCTATAATGAGTGACTGGGTCACCTGTCTGTCAGATCTTGTTGCAAATTTTTGTTAGTAGCTCTATCACTGACTCCAGGGTCCAGGTTTCTTCCCACCATCTTGGCGCGCTACGGGGTATCCGGCTTGAATATCCCCATCTGTAATAACCCCGCTTGCACAAAGATTAAATACCTCTTAAGCCAATTTAGAGATCCAAAATTATGCAAGTCCTAGTAAGACGTCCGGCCCACATACTCTGATTCTTTAACATTCTGTCCTCGGTTAGTTACAGATGCATACAATATACTAGATACACTATTTCTAGGCAAACAAACTATGAGTGTGATGTCAACACCCGTAAATGATAGTTGTGGGAGTGGGCCGATAAACATAAAACACTCAAAAAACAAGTATCTCATAACTTACGCAAACTTCAAACATAAAAATTACTCAGAATTTTAGGATTAATGAGAATCTACGAATTACTGAGAATCTTAGGATGGTTCGCAGTAAGTATACAAGGGAATACGTGAACATAGCATATTTACATACTCGACTAAATAGCTACAAAAAATTACTTTAATTTAATTCAATTTTTTTCAAAAGTTGAGTTTGTTCGAAATGTTGTTTTCAACATCCAATTTGGCCACGATGTTGACCTACCTGACAAGTTTCAAACAAGTGATTAAAGAAACATCAATATAATTATATTTGTAATATTCAAATTATTTTGACAAACATAATGGAAAATGAAAGTTATCCGATTTATTTTGTCATGAAAAATGAAATCAAAATGTTAATATAATTAATATGGTATTAAGATTTCCCGGGAATTTCCGTAATTCCAGGTTGACGGAAACTACCGAAATACAAGCAGAGTGAGAAGGTACCGACGAAGAAAAGAAAAAGACAATACAATGTATAACTAACATCATCACGTTAATCATTTTTGCAGCATATTGTACACAATCATTAGCATATCTGACCATATAGCATTTTTAATTGTGACTTGACGACGTTTCAGTACAACAGTGTGCCCCGTAAATTGTTGACTGGATTTTTGAAATGTTTCAGTACTACAGTATGCCCCGTAAATTGGTGACTGTTGTTTTGAAATGTAAACATATTGGTATCATCAGGACGTATAATAAAAAGTTCGATAATATATCGATAAAAAGTTCGATAAAATATATCGATTATAAACGATGGAAACAAAATTCGGAATAGTCCATACCTATGTGTTACCACGTTATCCGTTTGTTTATAGTGAAACATATCTCTCTCTCTCTCTCTCTCTCTCTCTCTCTCTCTCTCTCTCTCTCTCCACGCACACAAACGCAAACATGATTAACAAACTATTTTGAGATGCTTAGTTTATTGCAATGTGTTTCCCCAAAAACCAACATTACCAAGGATAAATGAGTAATTTCGATTTTAATTTAGTCAGTTTTTAACATCACCATCCAAACAATTGTTTCTTCAACAAAACTTAAACAGTTAGCGATTTTTTTAAAACTATAAAAATGAACTGATCTATGTCATTTTAAGTTCGTATTATCATCGGTAAGCTTTGAACTGATCAGTATTTTCTGTTTATCTCCTACAAATAAAGTATGTTATGCTTATCTCGAAAAATAAAGTACTGTATGCTTATCTCGAACAAATAACGTATTTTATGCTTATCTCGTACAAATAACGTATTTTATGCTTATCTCGTACAAATAACGTATTGTATGCTTATCTCGTACAAATAACGTATTTTATGCTTATCTCGTACAAATAACGTATTTTATGCTTATCTCGTACAAATAACGTATTGTATGCTTATCTCGTACAAATAACATATTTTATGCTTTTCTCGTACAAAGAACGTATGTTATGCTTATCTCGTACAAATAACGTATTGTATGCATATCTCGTACAAATAACGTATTGTATGCTTATCTCGTACAAATAACGCATTTTATGCTTATCTCGTACAAATAACGTATTTTATGCTTATCTCGTACAAATAACGTATTTTATGCTTATCTCGTACAAATAAAATATTTTCTGTTGTGATGTAAAAATGACTGATAGTTCCTTTCCAGGGTATTAAACGTTTTGATAAATACAGTTTTAAAAGTGACAATAGTATGGACAAAGTCAAGCGTATCTCTCTTGTTTTATTTTTTTTTTTTTTTTTTTATAAAAGTCCTTTTACCTTAGGCTGGATTTGTTATTTTCTGTCTGTACGTTTATTAATCATAACGAATGCACCATTACTCGCACCAATTAATATACTTGAACTTGTACTAGTGATTTGATATCCATGAAATTGGAACAGTGATTGGATACACTTGTACCACAGTGATTGGACACACATAGTGACTATATATACCTGTTTGTTTTGTTTTTTATGGTTTAACGCCATTCTTCAGCACAATATAGACTATACATGGCGGCCAGTATTAATGGTGAAGGAAGAAACCGGACAACCCCCGGAAAGAACCACCGACCCACGAGAAGCTACTGGCAAGCTTTCTCACATAACTTCGTTTTGCCGAATCTTAGACTCGAACACACGCGGAAAGAGGTGAGATGGTAGTGGTCCGTAACGGACAGCGCTTTAGACCACTCGGCCACTCGGGGCCCCATATATACCTGTAAAGACACCAGTGATTGGATATACATGTAAACACACCACAGTGATTGGATATACCTGAACAAGCACCATGGTGAGCCCAAAATGTTTAGTACTTTATATTCATCAATGTTTCGCGATGTGTGTGTCAAAAACCATTATACTGTTCAATGTACGTCACATGAAATCCACGGAAACGGAAAATCATTTTAATTCCGTAATACACAACATTATTCGATTACATTTCTACAGCTGTCAGAAAAGTATCACACCATCTTGTCAGAAGATAACCATTAATTAGGATATTTCTCGAGAAAAGAGTATTAAGGTAAAACCCAGTGTACTTACACAATGGTTGCAACATTTTTTATATACCATGAAGGGAGTTAGCAATTTAAGCGTTTATCTAGTTGGGTAAACTCTTGACTGAAAATAAAGGCAGAATCTTGGCCCACGAATACAGTGGTAAGTCCCAATACTTGAACCAAACGTAATACACATTCGGTCCGACTAAACACCCCAATACACTCCAAGTTTGTTTGTTTGTTTGATTAGGATTTTTAACGTAGCTTTAACAATTTTTCAGTCATATCGCTACGATGTCTGCATTGAGGCAGTTTATAGTGATGTCTAGCACTGAGACATCATGCCGCAGACATGTAGCATGATGTCTCACCCAGTCACATTATCCTGACACCAGGCCTACCAGTCCTAACACTAACCTCTTAATGCTGAGCGTCAAGCGAGGCAGCTGTTAGTACCATTTTTGTAAGTCTTTGGTATGACTCGGCCGGGGATCGAACCGACGACCTCCCGCTTCCAGGGCGGACGCTCTAACCAATAGGCCACCGGAGCGGTCCAATACACTCCAAGACTGTCCCAAAACAATCTCACCTACCCATTATACATTTATACAATTAAATAAAGTCAAATAAAAAGTAACAAAGTAAAAATTATACTTATGCATTGCATAATTATCGTTTAAAATCCGTAGCATTTTTTACCATTGTCTGTCATCGCCAAAGGAAAGACCATAGGACACCCCAAAACTCTATAAAACATCACAATACACCTAAAATAATGTTTTACATTTTAAATTCTATATCACTTGACCAAATATTTTCTTTTAAATGTAATCTTAATTACATGTACCCCCAAAATTAAAACTTACAAATCCAAGAAATGTTTCAAGTCTAGTCAACCACAGTGGTGAAGAGTTATCGTTCGTGCATCCGGTTCTAAGTACTGAGCTTGAACGGTTCTTTTTGTAGGGTTTAGTGCCATTATTCAGCACACGATAGGCTATACATGGCAGCCAGTATTAATGTTGGAGGAAAAAACCCTCAATAAGAAGCGCAGAACCACGGAAAGCTACTTGCAAGCTTTCTCTCATATCCAAATTGGCCAAATCTGAGACTCGAATACATGCAAATAAAAGCGAGAGGGCAGTGATCCTTAACAAAAAGCGTTTTAGACCACTCGGGGTCACTCTCTTGACTGGTAATATAAAACTCTTAATATCCGTCTTATGAATCCTGTGTTACTTACTTTTTGTTTCCATCGAGTAGTTTTATCAACAAAGTTACTGCAAATGCTTTCGAAAGAGATGCCATTCCAAACAACGTTCTATTTGTCACTATAGATGATGCATCCGAAATATTCTTCAAACCGAACCCCTCAGCAAAAACTATTTCCCCGTCCTTTACCACAGAAATCGCCACTGCTGGATTATTATGACATTCAAGACCTTTTTGAATAAATTCTTTGATATTCTGTCGAATCTCATCATCCCCAGCAGTTTGAGTCGTATATAATGAACAAAGAATCACCAGGAGACATGTATATAGATGCATCATGTGTTAATCGTGGTATCAAGACTGACTGACTTGCATTTATGCCGAGTATCGTCTTCTCCGCATGTGCGACCATGTATTCCAGGTTTCATGGTGGATAACATGCCGTATTTACCACAGTGTACGTACCGCTCGAAGTTATTTATTTTGAAGTCTCATCTAGAATTTAGACGATTCTAGTGATTTACCGATCATGAATATATAAAATCCCTGCTATAAAAAAAATATTTTCCACTACCTCACCACGCCTTCAGCGATTGACGTTACATAAATTCGGTATTGAAGTATACAGTGTTAACGCTGGATAAATCTGCCTCTAAGAGACTTTTTTGCCAAAATAGTCATTACAAGTCACATACATGATTTGTTTTGTTTGTTTGTTTTAAGGTTTAAGGCCATTTTTCAACACAAATAGGCTATACATGGCAAGCAGTATTCATGGTGGAGAAAGAACCCGGGAGAACCCCCAGAAAGAACCACCCACCCACGAGAAGCTACTTGCAAGTTTTCCTTACAGTCATTAAAAGACACATACATGATTTGTTTAAAGGTCTTGATTGAGATCTACATACCATAAAACCACATTTCTTTTGTAACGGAGTGACGATTAGAATAAAATGCTATAAAAAAATTAAAAAAACGATCAGCTAATGAGAATTTGGTTACAGACTATAGATTGAGGACGGCTGAAACTTCGCATTGACTTGCATTTCAACCCTGTTCCTATTCTGGAATCATAGAGGTGAATCCCTTTAGAAGAAGGCATAAGTTTATAGGTCAAAAGTTTATGGTGTTTGTACTGAAATCAACCTTGAAATAAATATGGACGGTTATATTTTGTACCTGTTTACCGCCATATTGATTGTGGACAAAGCATGGAGCAAACGCTTAGTAAGACGTGGTAATTCACCACATATATGCATATATTTATATATATAACAAAGCTGTTTTGACTTGCAGTTAAAGTTTAATGTTTTGATATAATCGCCTGAGTGTGTACAATGATAAGTTTGTACATTTTATTTCTTTTACGTCCTTTTGCAATGTTTAGAAATTATCTAAGGATAAAAACTCTTTAAGAAAATGAAACATCCACGTTTATGATGTGCTGTTTACTTAATAATTACAGGAGAGTAAAAAATAACGTCAAAGAATTAAGAAGGCAACACTCAAAACATTATCAAAAGTCGGGATTCTCATATATGTTGTATGCATGTCGCTGATTTAAATCTCTCTCTCTCTCTCTCTCTCTCTCTCTCTCTCTCTCACACACACACACACACACATACACACACACACACACACACACACACACACACACATATATATATATATATATATATATATATATATATATATATATATATATATATATATATATACGCACGCATGCTTTCTCTCCTCTCCTCTCTCACACACACGCACGCACGCACTCTCGCCCCTATCTCCTCTCTTATATATATATATATATATATATATATATATATATATATATATATATATATATATATATATATATATATATGTGTGTGTGTGTGTGTGTGTGTGTGTGTGTGTGTGTACATCTCTTCTTTTACTCTTTCAGCTATATCTGCATTTTCGAAAATATGTGGGTTCGAACACATGAACTATAGCCCATTAGTTTCTTTTCTTAAAATATTGTTTCATCAGGCTTATCGTGTTATTTTTTAAATTCTTTCTCCATGATTGTGGATGCTGAATAGCCCATTCTGTTACTGGTTAGGAGATCGAAATTTGTATTGCCTATAGCAGACACCTTTTTCAATCTCATGACTATCGTCAAACAAAAATTGCAGCAATGAAAGTTCTGTTCTGGAAGAATCTGGACAAATTATCAAATTTCACAACAAAAGGTCATTTTCCGTTTAAACAAAGGATGGTGTTATTTATCGCCCAAATGTACGGCTACATCGAACCCTGGAAGAATTATCTCAGATAACCCCGTTTGCTGCACATGTCATAGCGTGTCCTATTAATGAAATAAAGATTGGTACAACTCAAACAAATACCCCATTTAAACAGAACTCTTAACCATAGACAACCCCATTTAAACAGAACTCTTAACTAACCAAGCAGGTCAGAAAAGACCCCACAATAAAATGCCCTTGTGGAACACGGTCTGGAGGAATCGTGAGAAAGCTTGTACAGGAAATCCGTGTGATCAATGAGTTAGTAAGTGATATTGTATATAGAGTAGTGATTGGATAATGAGATTGATAAGAATAGAATTCAATGTAGGTCGAATAACCTGTGTGCACAATGTTCTTTTTACGATGTATGAATAATCCATTATTAAATAAAAAGATCAAATAGTCAGTTATATGCTGAGTGGAAGGTTCTTCATGAAAATTTTAATCTAGGTTCTGAGTATAATAATGTAGCCTGTGCGATCTCCGTTTGTATTCATTAGTACCTGTGTGGCGACGGTAGTGAAATCAAAATGGGTTTACATTCAAGCATACAATTGTATAATTCGTAGGTTTCTTCAAATTTCCTTTCCAGAATTCCATAACTCGAGTTCTTTTAAATCTAGTATTTAATAAATCACCCTATACAGACTAATTCCGCAACAATCAGGTGGATGTGACCTAGTTTAATTCTGATTATAATAATATAGAGTCAATGACAATTTTTGTGAAACTGTCTGTAAAACTACTGTTGCCTAGCAACTACTGCATTGAAGATGACGAAAATAATTTTCGATTTGGGGGCATGTTGTAAATGTAAGTTGATCACATGTTCTCAAAATATAAAATATTTTTAGCAAAACTAGGTATTTATTTCATCTCTGTAGAAATTAACTCATTGAATCTCCATGTACAAAATAATACGGGGTTCCAGCAACGTGAAGAAATCAGGAATCGTTACGTTGCTTGAACTTACGACATATACATTTTGGGGATACCTATAGTTTACATCGTTGCTAAGAAACTTCATTCCACAGAATTTTAATACGTTCAGCCAAAACACCTGATTTTAAAAACAGCCTGACCTAAATTACAATTAAAACTTCAAACACTTACACAACAGACGACGTATTGATCGATTACAAATAGCCTAGCTGACTGATCCAACGGCGAGAAAAGGGTTTGGCATATGTTCCATTCTTCTTCAAGTCACTTACTTAATCATAATACCTAATGATAACCATACCTAGCAAATCAAACGCATCCAGGTTCAACCTTATAACTAACAATTTAAATGGTATCTGCCATCAAAGGTTGCATTTAGATAAACCGATCGACGAACGTTCCTGTAGCCTAGTGGTTAGAGTATCCGCCTCAGATGTGGGAATTCTTGGGTTCGATCCCCGGCCGAGTCACGTTCCACGTCGCTTTTGTGCAGGGAATTAGATCGAATCCTTAATTCTCGCTCAAACCAGGCTTGTTTCCAATCTAGGATTTTTACTGAGTTCCAGGTTACAATATGACAAGGGGAAAGAACGTGACTATGCCATGATACTTCAGACGAGCTTGAAATTGTTTTTTTTTATGTTCATTAAGTGTCCATTCCGTTTACAAATATAGCAGTGATGGTACGTATGCTTTGTCATTGACACTTAATATCGCAGATAGGTCCAAAAATGGCTCTCGTATCAGATTTATCCTTATGGAAAGTAGACCAACTGGGAGAATAGTTTCGAAAAGTAACATCACCCTACATTATTTAAAAGAGGGTTCTGAATTCCGGAAGCGCGTTTTCCAACGACACAAAGTTAATGTGTGTGGCAAACCATACCGGACCTCAAGACATGTGATAGCTTACCCTAAGGATTCGTCATACCTGGCCTCCAGTTACGCCATCGTGGACACACGAAAATAAGTTCGTGAGATTCTTCAGCATGAATTGTTCAAACGTTTCAAATAAACATACTCGCAGGACTATGTTCCACTCTTCAACAGACACGTGGATACTATGATGAGAATCGTCAGCGTATATATAGTCAGTGTACCGATATAGTCAGTGTACCGTTGTGTGAGGTTGAATGCGATAAGTGTGTCCATTATGTCTTAGATACGCAGTCACTGTTCATTTATCACAAGGGTTAATCATAAAGAACCTATAACGTGTTTGGATTATTGACGATCACGTAGAATGGTCAGATCCTGCAAAATGTGCTGATTCCATTCTGAGAATATTTAAACTCCATTGTTAACACTTCATTTCTGCCCACTGACAACTTTGCATGCATTACGGTTGTTATTACCGATCACACGAGGCGTTGTCTTGGTGTTGGTGAACTAATGTTATCTAACGTGTCAATTAACTCACGATCAGTTATTAGTCTCCGAGTTAGATCACGATTACGGAATGCAATATCATGTCGGTTACCTGCGTGATCTATCTCTTTCGCTGGATTTTCACCATCGAGTGGAACATCTTGTGGATCTAGTCGAATATCCAGTATAGTCAATGGAACAGCAATTATACCACGGTAAATGTTTTCTCCCGGGTATTTCGCCCATGGCAGCGATCCGAAAACGACGATGCACAATCGCCACTCAACGTAGTATTTTCTTGACATAATATTTGTTATTAGTGCCACATCTTTCACACAACGCTTTGGTTGCGCACCGTTTTTGTTTCATGGTGACTACGCGTCTAATGTGTCCGTGTAAGTCTTGCGACGCAAATAATGTCAAAGACGAGTTTCATATTCTTGACTCTTCAGCGACAAAACACGGCCGGATAAGCACACAGAGGCCCTACCCAATAGTGCCTCTACGATAATCATAGGGCCAGTCAGAAGTGCTAAGATTCAGTGGTCGTTAAATATCGCGACGATGGGGTTCGTTATATCTGGTTGTACGAATTGCAGATGACCAACCATGTTACAAAGTCCTGAAGGGACTACAACAGTGGCATCAAGAAAATCAAAAGCTATGATATTGATGGTTTCAACTGTAATCGACGACATAGATAACGGTTTTAACAACTTTCAATTGTACAACAACTTCGCTTGGCAAAGAATATAATCCATCAGTGATGTTTTCAAATGTTAACGCAAAACACTGACTTGATTTATCTGATGAGATACTCTCAGAAGGCCAAAGTCATCAGGGACAACGCTAATATTTCATTTGCGTTCAGCGGGCTAGACTGACACAGATTGGAGACATGAATTTAAAAAACCGTTTTACAATTTTATTTTCACATGCGAGGCCACACCACACGGATTGCTTACCATATTGATGTCAACGCCAGTGTGATATCTGATTGACATTGATAAGATAAATTTGACGCGTTTTAAGCAGAAAGGACCCTTACAACAGACACAGCTACCCTCCGTGACCAAAGCTGCAATGATAAGTTTATCAAATATCGTCTGGTGTCTGAGCAGGCAGTTGACACTCCTCCGAACCGTCAGATATGTTTCGGTTTCATTTTGGATAATATCGTCAAAGCACTGCGTCAGTTTAACCTTTTCAAACTCTTATATTAGAACCCTGCTAAAATATTATAATATTAACCGTAGTTTTCTCTAAACATAAGCGTAAAGAAGGGTGCTTTATTGATTTAGTTCTTAATAGTCAAGGTTTTACATTTTCCTGCTTTACGATGAAAGATTTGAAAACATCTGATCGTATCTCTGTGATAGGTGTGTGTTCTCAGATCAATGATGGAAGGTTCCGTTCAAGTGTTCGCTTTCCTCTTTCCAATTTGTCTTGTATATATTCACATTCAAATCTTTTCGCTTCTAATATTTCAGTTTGATTTATTGTCAGTTGTTAAGTTTTGCACGCATGTTTTATAATGATATGCTTTTTTATAATAGTAACCCGCGTGAGTATTTATGCCTGCGTATTGAGTAATCGAGAGAGCCATACTAATAATGCAACGAGCACAACTACTATCACAGGAGCGCCTGGCAACGATATTTATCAGCGGGTTATGCAGTCAAAGAACAATTTTCGTGACGTCAGTGTCAATGAGGGAAAATCTCACGGCATGATTCGAACATACATTTTCTTCTTTGATCAAGATGTCTATAAAGCATTTTATAAGTTCAAAATGTCATTCCTGTCTGCGCATGACTGAATCTCATCGGCTTTATTGCCTTATTGCTCTGTCATGAGCTTTGCAATTCTGTGCTTGCATTGGACAACCATACTGATGTTGATGAAGGCAGCCATCTTAGATGATGAAGTGATGCCTTTTAAGAAAGCCGTCTGTAGCCGATGTTTCTCATTAGGAAGACAATATGGCATCATCATTATCATCAACTTGATGGTTATTTGTAGCGAAATAGTGGGACTGAGATGTAATTCATTACACACAGTCTATGAATGATGCAGTCTATGAATGATGCACAGTCTATGAATGATACGCAGTCTATGAATGATGCACAGTCTATGAATGATACACAGTCTATGAATGATACGCAGTCTATGAATGATGCAGTCTATGAATGATACACAGTCTATGAATGATGCACAGTCTATAAATGATGCGGTCTATGAATGATACACAGTCTATGAATGATACGCAGTATATGAATGATACGCAGTCTATGAATGATACGCAGTCTATGAATGATACGCAGTCTATGAATGATGCAGTCTATGAATGATACACAGTCTATGAATGATGCACAGTCTATAAATGATACGCAGTCTATGAATGATACGCAGTCTATGAATGATACGCAGTTTATGAATGATACGCAGTCTATGAATGCTACACAGCTTCCCTCGACGTTCTCAGAGTTCCTTTCGAGATCATTCAGTTGGCTGCACCGTTATTCGACAAATGTTTTCTATTACATTCCTCTGGTTCCTATGGCAACATAAAGTCTTTAGAACATTGTATGTTAATTGTTAGGATGAATCCAGATCCCCATCGTGGATATTATGAGCCTGTGGTCAGTCCATCATTCTGCACATCTCGTGACGTTCATCACTCGGACATCTAGTGGAACTCTACAGCCCTGAGCAGAACGTCTTTGGAGCAAACTGCTCACTTCCGTAGCACAGGAAAGGAATTAGAAATGATGATTGAATAATTGCATGAATTGATTTCTCCCAGATCAGTATAGCACTGTATTATATACCGAAAGTTTCATGATGTCCAGACGCAAATTGTTTTGACCACGAAATACACATTGTAATCTCGTTTTCTCAGTATATTTTGTTTTGTCAGCTTTAATATGTAAACAGTCTGAGTCTTTTTCGTCAAAAACCTTTAATTCAATGAAAACCATTTTTACAAATACGGAGGTAATATTTAATTTTAGGGTCTTGGCATTCTTTGTGTTTATTGTTCTCTGTTTCTGTATTTCTTAATGAAATTGCAAAATACACATTTTCTATGGCCGAATGGGATAAGTTTGCATTATTTATTACCAAATAAAGAAAAGCTCATAATAACGCATTCGGTTTTATCTCCATTTTGCCATGCTGAGTAAAATATTAAAACTATTTAGTGTAGCAACATTGCCATTGAAAAGACATTGCCATTGAAAAGACATTGCCATGGCAAAGACATTAACATTAAAAAGACATTAGCATTGAAAAGACATTGTCATTGTAAAGATATTAACATTGCAAAGACATTAGCACTGTAAAGACATTGCCATTGAAAATACATTAAGATTGAAAAGACATTAGTATTGAAAAGACATTAGTATTGAAAAGACATTAACATTGAAAAGACATTAGTATTGAAAAGACATTAGTATTGAAAAGACATTAACATTGAAAAGACATTAGCATTGAAAAGACATTGCCTCTGGATGGACTTAGGAATATGATTGGACTATAGATTGGCATTGAATAGACATTGTCTACTTAGAATAGATTCTTCCGGTAGTTTTCTCCCAAGTTCTGACCGCTATGTACGGAGCTAAAAATGACGTTAAGCCCAAAATGACAACACACACACACACACACACACACACGCGCGCGCGCGCGCGCTGGAGTAAGGTGGACACTATTTGATGCACAAATTAGAGGTAAGTATGTACATAGGTTATCAGTCCATTATTTTTGGTGGAGACAACAGAGACACAATAATCTGTAACAATGAAACTGTTCAGGTACATATAATAATAATTTTATTCTTCCCCAATCAAGTTGTAATATCTATACTATTAATATCTAGTATTCCCATTATCCATTTATTTGATGATTTAACAGAACCGATAACATTCTTTCATCTTTGTAAACTTTCAGTAGTACGATATCAGTGTGCGTGAGCAAAAGTAAAGAAATTGGACTTTATGTAAAACCAGTTTATCGTTAATCATTTTCGATACATAAATCGTACGATTTTCAGTTAAACTAATGGTTCATCTCTGAAATATCATTATGATCCAAGGACAATGAGGTATTGTAATAAAGAGTAGTCCAGTGACAGGGAGTTACAGAATAGATATGTAATGGAGTTTTCAGCTTCAAACGTATTGTTGGTTACATTTTGCTTTCTTAATGGAGAGCAAACATAAATAATGGTGGATTGTATTTATTATTATCTTTATTCTTCTTTTATAACACCCTTGCTATACATTAATTCAATATTCAGCAAACTAATTTGTCATCAGTAATGGAAGATGTAATGTATGTACAACTTGGGCATGATTTAATTATGAAGTGACAGTGTTAATCTAAGTGCCATTTCATTGAAAATGTTCTTGACACTACCCTTGCTTCCGTGTTTTGTATCTTTGTCTCATGTGCAACCTGCGTGTCGTTCCCTGACTCGAACGTCCAGATCGTTATTGTATGATCCATGTTGTCGACCATATCACAGTTACTAACAATATTAATACTGTCAAATACGCAGGCGCGATGCAATTATCCATGCGGTTTGTTCTTGAAATAGGTGTGGCGACTGCCTTCCTTCTAGTGAAAACTGGAGGATCCTGTGATTCGAAACTTGGAATTTCCAGAGTGTTCATCAAATTGCTTGAATTACTTTTGTCTAAAAACCTGAATGTCGTGAAATCTTTCAGATCTTTCAAAAGTCCCGATCCTTCCGCGTAAAATAGGTCACTTGTTTTTTTAGCAAACAGCAAAAATCTAGCATACCCATAGGTCGCCATTAATTGATTGTTTTCACCAATATGTATTTTGATATCTCCGTAGGCTTCGTTGCTATACACACCTACATAAGACTCATTAGCTCGGAGGGGTTGAATATTTTTGTCAATGGCTGTTCTCGGTGTTGAAGGTTTCTTCTCAAACCAAGGTTCTGGAAACGAACAGATTGTGGATACATTCAACCAGGGTTCTTCGTGTAAATAGAGATCAGTGATGTAGTTGTGGAGATTAGAGCGGAATATATAGCTAGGATCGTCCCCAGTCATAGCTGTGAAAATGCCCAGCTTCTGGTTAGGGTAAAGCGTCAACAGTGCACGGTACCCGTCGGTGGATCCGGTGTGGGTCAGTAATGGATAACCTGAAAAAGAAAAAAAATACATGAAATCGTGGGGAAAATGACATTAAGAATGGATTTGCAAGTTTTAACAAATATGTATGAATCACACGATTGTGCAATGACCGAGTCTTATTTGCTCTAATTGATTGTTTTAGTTGAGTATAATTTGGGTCATTTTTATTACATTAGATTATTTCAATCTTATTTTGATTACAGTAGATTATTTTAGTCTTATTTTCATTTTACGAGGTTATCTGAATTTCACATTCATTGTACGAAATTACGCGAGATTATTTGAATCTTACCGTCATACATTTGTATATGAACTGTTGTTTTTTTTCTTCTTACTATTTTTGAATGTTTGGATATTGTAATTCTTGTTTTGTCGTTTTAGGGTTTAACGCCATTTTTCAGCACACTATAAGCTATATATGGCGGCCAATATTATTGGTGAAGGAAGAACCTGAGAAAACTCCTGGAAACAACCACCGATCCACGAGAAGCTACTGGCAAGCTTTCTCACATAACTACATTAGCCAAATCTTCGACTCGAACTCACGCAGAGGTGAGACGGCAGTGATCTGTAATGGAAAGCGCTTTAGACCACTCGCGGGCCCCGATATAGTAATTGAATGAGACTATATACACCGATAAAGTAATTGAATGAGATTATGTATACCAATATAGTAATTGAATGAGACTATATATACCGATATAGTAATTGAATGAGATTATATATACCAATATAGTAATTGAATGAGATTATATATACCGATATAGTAACTGAATGAGACTATATATACCGATATAGTAATTGAATGAGACTATATGTACCGATATAGTAATTGAATGAGACTATATGTACCGATATAGTAATTGAATGAGACTATATATACCGATAAAGTAATTGAATGAGATTATATATACCAATATAGTAATTGAATGAGACTATATATACCGATATAGTAATTGAATGAGACTATATATACCAATATAGTAATTGAATGAGATTATATATACCGATATAGTAACTGAATGAGACTATATATACCGATATAGTAATTGAATGAGACTATATGTACCGATATAGTAATTGAATGAGACTATATGTACCAATATAGTAATTGAATGAGATTATATATACCGATATAGTAACTGAATGAGACTATATATACCGATATAGTAATTGAATGAGACTATATGTACCGATATAGTAATTGAATGAGACTATATGTACCGATATAGTAATTGAATGAGACTATATATACCGATATAGTAATTGAATGAGACTATATATACCGATATAGTAATAGAATGAGATTATATATACCGATATAGTAATTGAATGAGACTTATATGTACCGATATAGTAATTGAATGAGACTATATATACCGATATAGTAATTGAATGAGATTATATATACCGATATAGTAATTGAATGAGACTATATATACCGATATAGTAATTGAATGAGATTATATATACCGATATAGTAATTGAATGAGACTATATTTACCGATATAGTATTTGAATGAGATTATATATACCGATATAGTAATTGAATGAGACTATATATACCGATATAGTAATTGAATGAGACTATATATACCGATATAATAATTTAATGAGATTATATATACCGATATAGTAATTGAATGAGATTATATATACCGATATAGTAATTGAATGAGACTATATATACCGATATAGTAATTGAATGAGACTATATATATACCGATATAGTAATTGAATGAGACTATATATACCGATATAGTAATTGAATGAGACTTATGTTTTAGAGTGTGAAGGTATTTGTAGTATATATAATTTGTATTAATCTATTCCGTTAAAATTCATTCTTTCATTTCATTGTGTTGTGTCGTCATTTGATCCAAGCAACCATTCAGATCTATCCTGTCACAAATATATATAATTTTCCCTATAACTTTATCGCATCCACATTATCCATTGGCGAACTAACCAAAGTTGTAGACGTTTTATTCCATAGTGATCAGTCTCCCTTTAATCTTGATTCGCCCGGACAGTTCATGTCTTCTAATTAAATTCGTGATGATCTGTAGCACTGCCATATTTGATCTAGTTCAGTACATGTATCTGCATTTCAATATAATAATAAATAAATAAGAGTGAATTGATGAGTATGCCAGTGAGATATATAGATAAAACAAAAGAAATTCCAGTTAACCAGCCAATGTTTTGAGAATACTGCTTCTCTAGATATATGTTGAAATGTTTCAGGAGAGAATCACAGCCAAATCTTTTTAAACACATCATCCATATCATCATAAACAACAACATCGTCATCACTATTACTATTATTATTATTATTATTATTATTATTAGTAGTAGTAGTAGTAGTAGTAGTAGTAGTAGTAGTAGTTGTTGTTGGTGTTGTTAGTTAGGCTTAGTAGTAGTAGTAGTAGTAGTAGTAGTATCTACTTATTTTCTATACGTTCAGCAAGAGATCTTATGACAAAGCTTGAATAATTTCTACTGCGTTTTACCCCGGTAGTATCCTATTTTCCAGCCAAGTCCATAGTTGTCTTCGCTGAAGGTGACAGGGGCGACGGGGCGAGTCAGATATGAACTGATTGTGGAAGTTGGCATGGGCTGATGCTTCTTGTGGGCCTCACCCAATACCCCCTCTTTGAGCACCCAGACTCCTTCCGTATTCTGCCCTCCAGAAAGGTGAAACATCATCCATTTCGCCATGTCCAGAGCGTTACTTAGCACGCATCCCGACCCACACAGAAGTCCCCATAACCTGCAACAAAAGAGAGAGAGAGAGAGAGAGAGTAATAATGTGCAGTCCTGGTAAACACGGGGGGGGGGGGGGGGGGGAGGCGGCGAAAATGGTGCGAAACGGGACTTCCGTGAGCATACACGCCAAACTACTGGGAACATACCTCTATATGAGATTTGTTGGGGTGGGGGTGGAATGCGATAACGATGGATTGCGAATTCCTTATTTAGTAATCCTTGAAATAAGTGTCACAACTCCGCTACTGTATTATAAATAATACTGATCCACTACGGTAATATAAATAATACTGATCCACTACTGTATTATAAATACTACCATCCACTACGGTAATATAAATAATATTGATCCGCTACGGTATTATAAATACTACTAATCCACTACGGTATTATATATACTACTGATCCACTACGGTAATATAAATAATATTGATCCGCTACGGTATTATAAATACTACTAATCCACTATGGTATTATAAATAAAACTGATTCACTACGGTATTATAAATAATACTGATCCTCTACGGTATTATAAATAACACTGAGCCACTACGGTATTATAAATAACACTGATCCACTACGGTATTATAAATACTACTGATCCACTACGGTATTATAAATAACACTGAGCCACTACGGTATTATAAATACTACTGATCCACTACGGTATTATAAATAACACTGAGCCACTTTATAAATAATACTGATCCACTACGGTATTATAAATAACACTGATCCACTACGGTATTATAAATACTACTGATCCACTACGGTAATATAAATAACACTGATCCACTACGGTATTATAAATACTACTGATCCACTACGGTATTATAAATAACACTGATCCAATACGGTATTATAAATAATACTGATCCACTACGGTATTATAAATAACACTGAGCCACTACGGTATTATAAATACTACTGATCCACTACGGTATTATAAATAACACTGAGCCACTACGGTATTATAAATACTACTGATCCACTACGGTATTATAAATAACACTGATCCACTACGGTATTATAAATAACACTGATCCACTACGGTAATATAAATACTACTGATCCACTACGGTATTATAAATACTACTGATCCACTATGGTATTATAAATAACACTGATCCACTACGGTATTATAAATAATACTGATCCACTACGGTATTATAAATAATACTGATCCACTACGGTATTATAAATAACACTGATCCACTACGGTATTATAAATAACACTGATCCACTACGGTATTATAAATAACACTGATCCACTACGGTATTATAAATAATACTGATCCACTACGGTATTATAAATAACACTGATCCACTACGGTATTATAAATAATACTGATCCACTACGGTATTATAAATAACACTGAGCCACTACGGTATTATAAATACTACTGATCCACTACGGTATTATAAATAACACTGAGCCACTACGGTATTATAAATACTACTGATCCACTACGGTATTATAAATAACACTGATCCACTACGGTATTATAAATAACACTGATCCACTACGGTAATATAAATACTACTGATCCACTACGGTATTATAAATACTACTGATCCACTATGGTATTATAAATAACACTGATCCACTACGGTATTATAAATAATACTGATCCACTACGGTATTATAAATAATACTGATCCACTACGGTATTATAAATAACACTGATCCACTACGGTATTATAAATAACACTGATCCACTACGGTATTATAAATAACACTGATCCACTCCGGTATTATAAATAACACTGATCCACTACGGTAATATAAATACTACTGATCCACTACGGTATTATAAATAACACTGATCCACTACGGTATTATAAATTACACTGATCCACTACGGTAATATAAATACTACTGATCCACTACGGTATTATAAATAACACTGATCCACTACGGTATTATAAATACTACTGATCCACTATGGTATTATAAATAACACTGATCCACTACGGTATTATAAATACTACTGATCCACTACGGTATTATAAATAATACTGATCCACTACGGTATTATAAATAACACTGATCCACTACGGTATTATAAATAACACTGATCCACTACGGTATTATAAATAACACTGATCCACTACGGTATTATAAATAACACTGATCCACTACGGTATTATAAATAACACTGATCCACTACGGTATTATAAATAACACTGATCCACTACGGTAATATAAATACTACTGATCCACTACGGTATTATAAATAACACTGATCCACTACGGTATTATAAATAATACTGATCCACTACGGTATTATAAATACTACTGATCCACTATGGTATTATAAATAACACTAATCCACTACGGTATTATAAATAACACTGATCCTCTACGGTATTATAATTAACACTGATCCACTACGGTATTATAAATACTACTGATCCACTACGGTATTATAAATAACACTGAGCCACTACGGTATAATAAATACTACTGATCCACTACGGTATTATAAAAATAACTGATCCACTACGGTAATATAAATACTACTGATCCACTACGGTATTATAAATACTACTGATCCACTACGGTATTATAAATAACACTGATCCACTACGGTATTATAAATAACACTGATCTACTATGGTATTAGAAATAATACTGATCCACTACGGTATTATAAATAACACTGATCCACTACGGTAATATAAATAATACTGATCCACTACGGTATTATAAATAACACTGATCCACTACGGTATTATAAATAACACTGATCCACTACGGTATTATAAATAACACTGATCCACTATGGTATTATAAATAACACTGATCCACTATGGTATTATAAATAATACTGATCCACTACGGTATTATAAATAATACTGATCCACTACGGTATTATAAATAACACTGATCCACTACGGTATTATAAATAACACTGATCCACTACGGTATTATAAATAATACTGATCCACTACGGTATTATAAATAATACTGATCCACTACGGTATTATAAATAACACTGATCCACTACGGTATTATAAATAACACTGATCCACTACGGTATTATAAATAACACTGATCCACTACGGTAATATAAATACTACTGATCCACTACGGTATTATAAATAATACTGATCCACTACGGTATTATAAATAATACTGATCCACTACGGTATTATAAATAATACTGATCCACTACGGTATTATAAATAACACTGATCCACTACGGTAATATAAATACTACTGATCCACTACGGTAATATAAATAATACTGATCCACTACGGTAATATAAATGCTACTGATCCACTACGGTATTATAAATAATACTGATCCACTACGGTATTATAAATAACACTGATCCACTACGGTATTATAAATAACACTGATCTACTACGGTATTATAAATAATACTGATCCACTACGGTATTATAAATAATACTGATCTACTACGGTATTATAAATAATACTGATCCACTACGGTATTATAAATAATACTGATCCACTACGGTATTATAAATAACACTGATCTACTACGGTATTATAAATAATACTGATCCACTACGGTATTATAAATAATACTGATCTACTACGGTATTATAAATAATACTGATCCACTACGGTATTATAAATAACACTGATCCACTACGGTATTATAAATAACACTGATCTACTACGGTATTATAAATAACACTGATCCTCTACGGTATTATAAATAACACTGATCCACTACGGTATTATAAATACTACTGATCCACTACGGTATTATAAATAACACTGAGCCACTACGGTATAATAAATACTACTGATCCACTACGGTATTATAAAAATAACTGATCC
Source organism: Unio pictorum (assembly GCA_030141615.1). Lineage (NCBI taxonomy): Eukaryota > Metazoa > Mollusca > Bivalvia > Unionida > Unionidae > Unio > Unio pictorum. Next base: position 5,818,796 of record JARLTB010000116.1, on the reverse strand, counting down.
ACTACGGTAATATAAATACTACTGATCCACTACGGTATTATAAATACTACTGATCCACTACGGTATTATAAATAACACTGATCCACTACGGTATTATAAATAACACTGATCTACTATGGTATTAGAAATAATACTGATCCACTACGGTATTATAAATAACACTGATCCACTACGGTAATATAAATAATACTGATCCACTACGGTATTATAAATAACACTGATCCACTACGGTATTATAAATAACACTGATCCACTACGGTATTATAAATAACACTGATCCACTATGGTATTATAAATAACACTGATCCACTATGGTATTATAAATAATACTGATCCACTACGGTATTATAAATAATACTGATCCACTACGGTATTATAAATAACACTGATCCACTACGGTATTATAAATAACACTGATCCACTACGGTATTATAAATAATACTGATCCACTACGGTATTATAAATAATACTGATCCACTACGGTATTATAAATAACACTGATCCACTACGGTATTATAAATAACACTGATCCACTACGGTATTATAAATAACACTGATCCACTACGGTAATATAAATACTACTGATCCACTACGGTATTATAAATAATACTGATCCACTACGGTATTATAAATAATACTGATCCACTACGGTATTATAAATAATACTGATCCACTACGGTATTATAAATAACACTGATCCACTACGGTAATATAAATACTACTGATCCACTACGGTAATATAAATAATACTGATCCACTACGGTAATATAAATGCTACTGATCCACTACGGTATTATAAATAATACTGATCCACAACGGTATTATAAATAACACTGATCCACTACGGTATTATAAATAACACTGATCTACTACGGTATTATAAATAATACTGATCCACTACTGTATTATAAATAATACTGATCTACTACGGTATTATAAATAATACTGATCCACTACGGTATTATAAATAACACTGATCCACTACGGTATTATAAATAACACTGATCTACTACGGTATTATAAATAATACTGATCCACTACGGTATTATAAATAATACTGATCTACTACGGTATTATAAATAATACTGATCCACTACGGTATTATAAATAACACTGATCCACTACGGTATTATAAATAACACTGATCTACTACGGTATTATAAATAATACTGATCCACTACGGTATTATAAATAATACTGATCTACTACGGTATTATAAATAATACTGATCCACTACGGTAATATAAATAATACTGATCCACTACGGTAATATAAATGCTACTGATCCACTACGGTATTATAAATAATACTGATCCACTACGGTATTATAAATAACACTGATCCACTACGGTATTATAAATAACACTGATCTACTACGGTATTATAAATAATACTGATCCACTACTGTATTATAAATAATACTGATCTACTACGGTATTATAAATAATACTGATCCACTACGGTATTATAAATAACACTGATCCACTACGGTATTATAAATAACACTGATCTACTACGGTATTATAAATAATACTGATCCACTACGGTATTATAAATAATACTGATCTACTACGGTATTATAAATAATACTGATCCACTACGGTATTATAAATAACACTGATCCACTACGGTATTATAAATAACACTGATCTACTACGGTATTATAAATAATACTGATCCACTACGGTATTATAAATAATACTGATCTACTACGGTATTATAAATAATACTGATCCACTACGGTAATATAAATAATACTGATCCACTACGGTAATATAAATGCTACTGATCCACTACGGTATTATAAATAATACTGATCCACTACGGTATTATAAATAACACTGATCCACTACGGTAATATAAATACTACTGATCCACTACGGTAATATAAATAATACTGATCCACTACGGTAATATAAATGCTACTGATCCACTACGGTATTATAAATAATACTGATCCACTACGGTATTATAAATAACACTGATCCACTACGGTATTATAAATAACACTGATCTACTACGGTATTATAAATAATACTGATCCACTACGGTATTATAAATAATACTGATCCACTACGGTATTATAAATAATACTGATCCACTACGGTATTATAAATAATACTGATCCACTACGGTATTATAAATAATACTGATCCACTACGGTATTATAAATAATACTGATCCACTACGGTATTATAAATAACACTGATCCACTACGGTATTATAAATAACACTGATCCACTGCGGTAATATAAATAACACTGATCCACTACGGTATTATAAATAATACTGATCCACTACGGTATTATAAATAATACTGATCCACTACGGTATTATAAATAACACTGATCCACTACGGTATTATAAATAATACTGATCCACTACGGTATTATAAATAACACTGATCCACTACGGTATTATAAATAACACTGATCCACTACGGTATTATAAATAATACTGATCCACTACGGTATTATAAATAATACTGATCCACTACGGTATTATAAATAATACTGATCCACTACGGTATTATAAATAACACTGATCCACTACGGTATTATAAATAATACTGATCCACTACGGTATTATAAATAATACTGATCCACTACGGTATTATAAATAACACTGATCCACTACGGTAATATAAATACTACTGATCCACTACGGTAATATAAATAATACTGATCCACTACGGTAATATAAATGCTACTGATCCACTACGGTATTATAAATAACACTGATCCACTACGGTATTATAAATAATACTGATCCACTACGGTATTATAAATAATACTGATCCACTACGGTATTATAAATAACACTGATCCACTACGGTATTATAAATACTACTGATCCACTACGGTATTATAAATAACACTGATCCACTACGGTATTATAAATAACACTGATCCACTACGGTATTATAAATAATACTGATCCACTACGGTATTATAAATAACACTGATCCACTACGGTATTATAAATAACACTGATCCACTACGGTATTATAAATAACACTGATCCACTATGGTATTATAAATAACACTGATCCACTATGGTATTATAAATAATACTGATCCACTACGGTATTATAAATAATACTGATCCACTACGGTATTATAAATAACACTGATCCACTACGGTATTATAAATAACACTGAGCAGCAGAGAGGGTGAATCCTACAACGTTTTTAGACAAAATTTGATTGAAATCCTAAAACGAGCCGTCCTATAATCTCATTTTAACCAAAAAAAGGGCGAATCCTACAACGTTTTCAGACAAAAAAAATTGATTGAATCCTTAAAACGATCCGTAGGATTTCGTTGAAATCTACGAAATCTCATTTTAACTAAAAAAATGAAAACGAAGATTTTACGATTTTTTAATTAATTTTGGTCGCAACTTGTTGTCATCCACCCTCTCTGCTGCTTAGTGATTTCATCACTGGGTTAACAAAAAATAAGAAATGATTTCAACCGAATATTTGATCCAGTCCGATACGATATCGTGTCCGAGGATCATGCAAATTTATTGTTGCGAATCCGTGCGGAGTCGACTGAGCATGACTAAAGAAATTTCTAAATTGATTGAAGTCCATATCAGAACACCATGTCTGCCAAATATTTCGTAGCGTATGTGTATCAACGCCGTTGAATACAGACAATAAATTGCAATTATCTCTGATGACTTTTGGAACCTGAGTGTAGCGTTGAGTGACATATATCACGTCAGTGTTTTTGTGACGCCCCCGGGAAAAGATCCTAGCAGGATTTTTTTGTTTATCCAACATTATATCGTCGTATACGACTAAATTGTTAATATCTCCATCAATATCATCAATACTCGGTGCTTCATCGATATCGGTTATAAAATCAATGGCGTTCTCACCGCTAATTTCTGAAGCGTTTTCATTAAAATCTTTTAGCACTTCATAACATCGTTGATCATCTACGCTAGGGGCAATTAAATACAACTTATCCCACTTCATCCATCTCATTATTAAATTGAGTAACAATTGCGTTTTACCGGATCCAGATGGCCCGATTATAATCATCCGGATAGAGTTTGGTAGCGCTGCATGATGCTTAATTGGTTCTCTTGTTTTAGTCGCTGAAAAATCAATTATATCCATATTTCTATACATAAATTATGGATCTATATTGTGTGAAGTGCAAAACGCGTACTGGCACAGATGATGTGACGACAGTTACAACTAAAAATAACCGATCAGCGCTTTCTGGTAAATGCATGCAATGTGGTACAAAGAAATTTAGATTTGTGTCTATGAAATCTGATTTAAAAAAAAACGAGGAGGTGATATCGCAGCCAAATTGGCAAAGCTCCCTGGAACCCCATGGGCAAAGTACCCGGGAGAAAAGCACCTCCCAGGATATAGCTACTGTGGACCGGGAACCAGACTTGATATCAGACTCAATAATCAAAATCAACCCAACCCCGGTGAAGAACCAATAAACGCCATTGATAAGGCCTGTCACCTTCATGATGTTGCTTATAAAAGCAGCAATCTGCAACACAGGCATCTAGCAGATGTGAAATTAATTCATGCGTTAAATGCTATTCCTGATAAATCCTTCAAAGAAAAATTGGCTTCATTTTTGATAAAATCGGCTATGAAAAGCAAATTGATGTTAGGTGCCGGTAATTAATAATATGGAATCAATTTATTATTCCCCAAGAGGATACTGGAGGGGTAAATCAGCAGTCCATAAACTCGCTAGCGCTGCAAAAGTGAAAAAAACCACTGCGGCTAATTGGTTATCCAAACAGGCACTATGGCAAATTTATCTACCACCGCCTAAACAAATTCAATTCTCGCATTTTGATGTGACCGCTCCTAATGAAGTTCATCAGGCTGATATATTATTTCTGCCACATGATCGTGGTTACAAATACGCGCTAACCGTAGTTGATATTGCAAGTCGATACAAAGAAGCAGAACCGTTAAAAACAAAATCAGCCACTGAAGTCGCTTCTGCATTTGAAAGGATTTATCGACGAGGTCCTCTGCACTGGCCAAATCTATTGCAGGTTGATCCTGGCAAGGAATTTCAGGGTGCAGTATTATCTACAATGAAACATCATAATGTCACCATACGACGAGGGCATACTGCGCTACATCGCGATCAGGCCATTGTAGAACGATTTAATCGGACGATTGCTGAGCGGTTATTTGGATATCAATACGCAAAAGAATTCATTCAAGAAAAGCGATCCCGTGAATGGGTTAAAAGATTACCATCTGTGATTACTGCACTGAATAACGAGATTACTAGAACAATCAACATGAAACCTATCAACGCGATTAAAAAGAAGTCAATACCCGTACAACCACAAAAAGATTTCAAAGAACCAATTCTTGGTAGTAATGTCATTGTGAGGTACTTATACGAACCAGGAGAGCTTGAAGGGGGTAGAAAAAGGGCTACTGATCCTATTTGGAGCGTCACTACGCATAAGATATCTACTATAACACGATCAACTGGTAGACCAGCAATCTATAAACTGGATTCAACTGCCCCTCAGCGGGGTTTTACTCGACAACAACTACAGGTAATTCCCGAGGATACTCAATTGCCACCGCATGGTCTTAACTAGCACCGTTGCGTCTATTGCACTCAAGACAAGTCAACATCACATTATTTCTGACATGACCGAAACTGTTATTTTTTCTGTCTACGGTGAATTGGCGAGGATCCTTATCCGAATACTGCCAACGCATTATACAATTGCAACTCGCGCAGTGATTATTCTGTTGTTTCTTCAGCGTAATTATTGATTCAGCATCAATATCAAATTCTCGTTGTTTTTTTTTGTCCTGTTGTTTGTAACCGGAGAGTTTTTTATTAATGATGCTAACATCAATATCATTTATTGTGGTGTCATTATCATCGAAAACAATTCTTCGAAGCTGATTTATTCTTCGTACTCTGGATACTGCGAGATAGACTAAATTCGACCATTCGATGTGATTATCCACCATCCAAACAATTGTATCCGATATAGTCAATCCCTGTGAAGAGTGTATTGTTGCTGCGTATCCTAGAGTCCACGGGGATTTATTAGCACGCAATGCATCTTCAACGACATTGATATCAACCAGCACAATATCATTTAATACGAGAATTTGTTTTTCACTCTGTCCTGGAATATCAACTTCAATATTCTGTTTTCGTGTATCCGATGGCCTATAACAAAGGGGTACTGGAAGCGTTGCAAATTTTTCTTTATGCAATTCAAATAACTTCATCTGAAGTGTATCCCTGACTATTTTTCTACTTGCAATTATCAAATCATTTGGTCTCCATGTTTCCCAGAAATCATTCATTGGAGTTTCTGAAATCACTTCACGCGCTATTTCGCACTGGATTCTATCCGGTTGTAATCTAATTAGTTTCTTAAATTCTCGTAATCGTTCATCAAGTGATCTATAATCAGTGGTGATTTCTTCATAGTAGTCTACAAAACCCCTTAGCCATTCATGTGGAGATGCACCGACAAATGGTGGTGGTTGGCCGTGATCACCGCACATGACGACTTTTGTGTTTTTGTTTAACAACCACTCGAGAAATATTTGTAATACATCTAATGACACTGTGCATATTTCATCCCAAATTATGATTTCAGGAATGAATTTATCACCCATACGCTCAGGAGTCCATTTGTCACCCTTCCATCGAAAGAAACTATGGTAAGTACAGGCATTTACCCCTCGCTGTATCATCTCTCTGGCGAGTCTGTGAGTCGGTGTTAGCACAATCATGTTAGTAGAAATACAAGTATGTCCACCACGACGAAATAATTCAATTGCACGAGTTGTCTTTCCTGACCCACCACAACCGTTTAAATAAACTGTTTTATATCTACAGATTGGATCAGATACCGGTGGTGCATTAGAAAATTCTGATTGATTTTCAATACGGTTACAACAAAGATATTTATCATCCATGGCAACGTCTGCGGATTCACAATACTCATGTAGCATCTCCTTTTTAAATCGCCAACACCCCCAATTTTCTTCGGGATCTGTGAATTTAGCTACAGCTGATTTGTACTTATTGTGTATATACATCGAATCAGTGGCCACTCTAACCGCGGTATTAGGAAATCTATTTATCATCGAAAATAGATTAATAGAAGCATAGGCTAGCATTGAACTTCTCAAATGTGTGTACTGGGAATTATATCCATCACAGTAGGTAACAACCGTACCCATTTTCTCACCATTGGATAGAAAAGCATCCTTACGGGATACAAGTTTTCCCTGTTTCATTAAATCCGCTACAATAAAATCGTATTCAGCGACATCTATGATCAACCGCGAAGAATATTTTGCGTTGTCGTACCGTCCACCTTGAGTGAATTTACCGATTATTCTTCGTCCAAAATCTTTTGCTTGTTCTTTTTTAATTTCAAATAACTTCATAGACAAATTCATGATTTGTTCTTCATTGAAATCAGGGAATTGTTTTCGCTGTTCGCTGATTATACGATCTAGATCGGGTTGTGGTAGCCAAACTTCTTTCTGAGCTCGATAGCATATAATCGCTTCACCGATGATCAACGATATTAGCATACCACAATCAATCATATATCTCAATAGCACTATTGGCATCCAGGCCTTTTCAGATAGGTGTCTACCGAGCCAAACATAACTACACGGATGTAACCCTGTAGCTAATTCGAATGATATCACACGAGCGAATCCGGTTAAATCAAAATCAGGTAATGGTCCATTAATCGCAACACGAGTCATTTCATGTGTTGGGTGTCCAAATCGTTTGAAGTACTCAGCGCATTCCCCATACCCGAGAAAACTTCCGGGATAACACGCGGCTATATCAATTGAAATCATACCATCACGTGAGTATTTCGTATTCCACAATCCTCCATGACCAAATTCGACGCAACTCGATTTAACATCCTCAAGAAAATCACTTCGTGTTGGACGCCATGAGTTTTTTTCTCTTGCGAAGTGAGCTACCACTGATGGAATAGTAAAACTATCCGTGAGTAGTTTTTCATGGAAACTCTCCGGTGAAAAATCATTAGCGATTTTTCTCATTCTGTTATCTAATTCTTCAACGCGATATAATTCACCATTTGGTTTTACAAATTGATCGAATCCTTCATCACTTCTAAGTAACCACACTGACACAGGATCATCCTTACACAACGCATTAATAGCATCAAATAATCTCTCTTCATAGAAAACATCCCCGACGAACTCCTTAGGGATATATTTCACGGTTCGTTCTCGTGGAAATACTGTTACCGCAGGTGTCCACGCGTGTTTGTTATGATCAATAATCTGTATTGGTGCTCCATTTTTGTTATATTTCGGTTCGTATAAAACCTCTCCGGTTATCGTCATAACTGTTATTGGAAATCTTAATGATGTTTCTAACTTAGCTATATCAGAAATCTTTGCACCGTTCTGTTTCACTGTCAGTTCCCACTCGGTTATTTTTTTTCGTCTTAGATCAGTTAGTTTATTTCCTCGGGATGCATTTGTGAAGTGCTCCATTACCCGTGTTGCTACACAATTAAGCCCTGACGAATATTTCATAGGAGCTAGTTTTGCGATATCGGGTTTATCATTTAACGGATATAGCCCATAAACCATTGCTGTTACGGGATAAGATCTTTCGTAGTATGGTTTGTCAATGCCGGTTAGAATCCCTGGTTTGGAATCTCTACTCACAATGACAGCTTTTTTATTCTTGAGGATTGGTTCAAATTTATCCCTAATAATCCATTTGCCATCGACTTCAATAATGAATTTGATTCGGAAAAAATACCGTTTTTCCCCAACATGTGAAATTATCACTGCTGCTTTTTCATCATTCATTGTAGCGTCAACAACACCATCAATTCGAAATGTTGACCAACAATAGGATGCTCCATCACGCTTAAATTCATTGAAACAATCTCTGATTTTATTAATCATGGCTTTATCAAGAATTTTATTCTTGGGTGTATTAGAAACTATATCGAGATTGAATTGAGCATCTTTCCAGGATAATTTCTTGGACGCTTTTGAAATCCGAAGGATTTTGGGTTTATCGAGATTAAATTTGTTACGTTTTTTGGGTCTATCGAGATTAAATCTAGGACTGATTTTCAATAATCTCTTAAACTCTTTCATGTTTCCGTCTCTTGGACGTTTGATACGTTTTTTGGGTCTATCGAGATTAAATCTAGGATTGATTTTTAATAATCTCTTAAACTCTTTCATGTTTCCGTCTCTTGGACGTTTGATACCTTTTTTGGGTCTATCGAGATTAAATCTAGGATTGATTTTTAATAATCTCTTAAACTCTTTCATGTTTCCGTCTCTTGGACGTTTGATACCTTTTTTGGGTCTATCGAGATTAAATCTAGGATTGATTTTTAATAATCTCTTAAACTCCTTATCAGCATTGAATTCAGCATTTTTCGAAGGCGTTTTCCTTAATTCCATCATTCTATAATTAAAACAAGCATTTAAATGAAAGATTTTTATATAATGAATCACTGTAAGTGGCTTATGATTGGATCAATAACCCCGTGTAACAAATCATGCAGAAATGAGTTCTGTGGGTATCATATGCAAAGCTTTCGACGTGGAAGCCTTGGCCCGTTACCCTGTATTCGATGTGGGGTTGGGGTCAGGGGGAAATCTCAGTTGTGTTTGAATTGCGGTGGTAAGCGATACAGGGAGTTGAAGCGTTATTATGATAAAAGAATAAAAAATAGACAATCAATCAGAAATTATGACCCTGACGCTGACAAAGTCAGTATTCTTGACGCTGACAAAGTCAGTATTCTTGACGCTGACAAAGTCAGTATCAGGGATAAAATCATAAGAACTCCTCAAGACTACATCGAAAGATTTATCATTAAACCAAACGATGAATTAGACAAACAATAGTATTATGTATACGAATGACCCAAGAATTCAGACAGCACCCTGTGAGTACAAATTATGAAGCATCCAGTGATGGTACTGTCAGAAACCGCAGACTGAAGAAACCAGTTGGTTCTGTGAATAATCAAGGGTACTTGATATTTACTGTTGGGAAGAAAACTTATCTCAATCATCGTTTCGCGTACGAGTGTTTTTATGGATTGATCGAGGATGGTTTTGTTATTGATCATATCGATTCTAATTCAATGAACAATTCTTTATCAAATTTACGAGTTGTTACACAGAGTGAAAATAATTCATCTGGAAGGACTGGGAAATACTCGAAAAAAGCGAGACCTGTGAAATCTTTGAATACGATAACTAACGAAGAAAAAATATTTCAATCAATGAATGAAGCCGGTAGGCACTTCGATATTTGTAGACCCTCAGTACGAAGAGTTGCAGAGGGGGTTTGTCGATCGGCTATTTCAAAAGGGACGGGACAAAAAATTCGATTTAGTTACGTCTAATGCTTCATATTTTTCATTTAGAGATATGTCATTGCTATAGAATAATGAATTCTGAAAACATGAATAGCATCATATCCGAGATTTCAAAATTGAAAGGTTGGGATATTGAACTATCAGATGGGTTAAATCCTGATCAAATCATGTCTGATTTTCAGGATATTGAATACGGAGTTAACAACAATAAATATATGCTACCAAAGAAATATGCACTCATCAAAAGAATTCAGAATTCTATTAAGGACTCTCTCGCATTCTCCAGTGACGTAAGTGTGTTCGCTCCGTTATATACCATCGTAGAACGAATACGAAAAGAATTGGGGTACGAATACGAATTGAAAAAAGAAGTCAACTCTAAAGTTAGAAACCTACGGGCGTTAATTCAAGAAAATGAACAATTTTGATTGACCATTTATCATTATTTGATTGCCCGACCATTAATCATTATTTGATTGTGACCGTCCCTCATAGAGATTTTAATTTTTTTTAGCATTTTTTGATTGATAATGTCAGAAACAGTGATGGGCCGTTAATGGATGATCAAAATAGAATGAGGGAACTATCAATATTATTTATTTTTATAGCAATTATGATACTTCCCTCATCACTGATAACGCCCCTAACACTTTCATGATGCCGTTAGGTCGGGATTGAAAAATTGTTTTACAATTGAAAAATTGTTTCTGATTTCAAATAATGGTCAATGAAGCATTAACAACCCGATTGGCTCGTGAACGATTAGATGCAATTAAGAGATTTGTACCAATTCGTGACTCTGTACGGAATAAACTGCAACAACGACAGAGTTTTCAGACTGATTTTGCTGCGGGATCTGAAGAATTGTTTAAACCAGTAACCACAGCAACGAAGGGAGTAGAGCGTGCTTTACTGGGAGATGGTCCCGAGACGGGGAAATCTGTTATTGGTGAACTCGAAAAAATAGCAGCGAAAAATGAACAAACAGAACAGGCCGTACAAAAAATAGAATCAAAAAGAACAGTAGATGATTTACGCGTGAGATTTAACGAGGAAGGGTTAGCAAAAATCGATAAGACTGATCCAACAGAAATTCCTGCGCTTGTTGTTACGACTTATGAAGACAGAAAAAAAATGTTGAAACCAGAACATCATAAATATGTTAGAAGTATAACTCACTGGGCTGATATAATCTATAAAATCAAAACTGGAAAAAGTAAAAAAAAGACAGAGAGTGCATCATACATTGAATATATCAATAAGGTGGGTACAGTGTATAATCAATACGAAGAGTTTAAACAACAACAAAAACCGCAAAAAACGCAAAGACGGCGACAGCAACCTGCAAAGAAAATATCTTTTTCACCTAAAAAACAACAACCTGCAAAGATATTTTTCTCGCCTGAAAAACAACAAATACCACGTTATGATGATGATGATGATCCTTTTGGTTATTTACAAAAAGCCGATTTAGACGAAATAAAAAAAATGGATGTAGCAATGGGTTATAGCGGAAGCGGATTGCAAGATTCCAGTGAGAATCCAAGGATTTCATGTCCTGGTAGTGTTCTCAGTGATATATCACGATTAGAAGTTCTTGTAGGAGGTTTCCGAGCTGGAAATAACTCACCGGAAATAATTAATGAAGCAGCTGATATCTGTAGACGATTATTTCAGGGTGGTATCATGGATATCAGCACATATCGAGATTTCATTGGCGAGTTAGTAGACGGTGAAACCGTCCATGGTTATCATAGTGACTGAATCGATTAGATAAATAACAATTGAAAAATTGTTTCTGATTTAAAATAATGATCATACACTACAATCATGATAAACCAACCCCCGTCTACGTAGTTAATTCACGGTTTCCGGTTTATAGAGCATACTACGGAGATGGTTTAGGTAATACCATTGCAGGGTTATTTGCGAGAATGGCTCCAAAAGTGATGCCGTTAGCTAAACAACTAGGAATGAAAGCCATTGATGTTATTCGTGATAAGGGTATTGGTGCTGTTGGAGATCTTGCTGGAAAAGCGTTTTCAACTGCGAAGAATAAAATAACATCATTAGTGAGACGAAAAAAGAAACCGGTACCGTTACCGTCTACAGCAGAAATGCCTGCAAGTGTTAGTAGAATTATAAATAACGCAGTAGATGAAAAATTAGCGTCGATGGTGACTCCCTTGATAAATCAAGAGGACCAAAATAACATGATAGCAAACATGATAGCAGGAAGTGGCTTTAAAAAAACACGACGATGAAATGGAAAATCGCGATTTAGACTCTGATAAATAGAATAAAATGTTCAAAAGGTCACCTGATCCAGCATTTGATATAGACGCCCCAGTTGGCAAGGATGATTCTGTACGCGATTTTCAATTTTATTCTTATCACGCAGTACAACCAGATCTCCGATCGCGAATTGAACTTCAAGTTCATGATACCAGTAAATACTTCCTACCGTGTGAGGCATTTATCGAAATCGAAGGAAAACTTGTAACAAATGTTGCAGCTGATACCCCATATGACATAAACCCAACTACACGAGTTGGTTTTGTTAATAACGGCATAATGGCGTTATTTGAAAGCGCTAGATATCTCATTGATGGAAAAGAAATTGAATCCATTGACCGTGAAGTTGATGTTGCAACAACAATAATTGGGTTAGCGAGATATTCTGATGATTATTCAAGATCAGCGGGTCCATCTATGATGTTTTCTAAGGATATCACTGATCACCCTGAACACAACCAGTATTCTAGAGTCAAGGCAACACAAGCTACCGCAGTTGATCCAGCACCAGCCGGATATACAAGACCAGCTGGTACTTTTGATGTCATAAATAATATCATTAACTACAACCTAGGGTTTGCAACACGTGTAGCAACGTTGCAAGGACAGCATCGACAGTTTTCATGTGCAATTCCACTGCATCATATATTTGGATTCTGTAGAAACGTCCGAAAAGTTATTTATGGAGCTAAACACACAGTAGCGCTTGTACGAAAGGGTACTGATAATGATGCAATCTGGCGTGATGTTGGTGCTCCCGAGGGTAAAGTCATTTTATCAAAACTAGCATTATGGATGCCAGTATTAACTCCATCAATCACAGCAGAAGAAAAATTATTATCATTTATGGAACAAGGAGGAAAGTCGTTGTTGAGTTGGTTATCAGTGACCACTGATATCAAACAGGATAATGTTGATGATATATTTACTTGGCATCTGGCATCAAAACAAGGTGTTTCAGCTCCACGTCATATATTTGTGGCGTTACAGAATACTGAGCGAGTTGGTAATCAAGAACGAAGCCATATGATATTTGATCAGTTAGGTGTTAGAGAAGTCTCGCTGAGAATAAACGGCCAACAGGAACCATCTGAGGATATACAACTCGATTACACTCACAACCATATTGCACGTGTATATCATAACCTATTGTCGTTTATGGCACGTGATCTAAATGTGGATACTGGTTTGCAAATATCACAATTGGATTTTAAAAGCCTCTATCCGATCTATTACTTCTCACTGGAACATCTCGATTTGATGAGACAATCTGTCGTTGATATACACTTTAGAGCCCGTGTAACCCGTCCTGGTGGTATTGCTAATTATAGAGCGGTTGCTGTCATTCTCAGTGATAAATCAATGCTACTTGAAGGTGTTGGTGGAAGAATGAGAGTGGTAGATGCACCAGTGGAAAACATGTAATTGAAATTGTAAACGATTTAGAATCAATCTATTATGTATAATGTCATATAGTGTTATTAGTGTTGCGTTAACTCCTGGTCAAATCAAAAAATTGCAATCGGAATCAGCTAAAAAATGTGGAACCACAATCACGTTGAAACCCAACCAAATGACTGGTGGTGCAAATAAACTATCGCTGACAACTCGTCAGGTGAAACATTTCAATGATGCACTAGTAGCAAAAAAGGGTGTTCAGATTACTCTTTCTGCGGCTGCTATCAAAAATATGATTAAAACAGGTGGTATATTTCCGTTGTTAGCTGCGATACCAGCATTGATTGCAGCAGCAGCCCCAGCGGTGGCTAAGGCAGCGGCGTTAGGAGCCGTTGGTACCGCGGCAGGAATGGCACTACAGAAAGCAACTGGGAAAGGATATAAAAAAAAGGGAAAGGGTCTAAGACTACCAGGAACCCCGTATTCGTGGTACACCGGAAAGGGTCTAAGACTACCAGGAACGATTTATTAATTCGGGAATCGAAGATTCCTATGTCCAATTTTGATTTAATGGATGCTGCTAAAAAGCTGGCGATTAAAAACTTCAGAGGTGTCTTTATGAAAGATCAATTACCACATCAACCAAACAGCGTTGAAACAGGTATTATTAATCTCGATAACAGCACCGGACCTGGAACTCACTGGGTTGCATACGCTATTGATCCACGTGGGATTGTCTATTTCGATTCATATGGATTAGCCCCACCAAAAGAGTTTTTGCGTTATATAAAAACCCTTCCAATGAAGACTTGGTATTCTACGCTACCAACACAACAAATGAATGACCCACCAATATGTGGCAGCGAAGTATTAAATGTCCTTGACGCTATTTCTAACTCCTTGAGTAACCCAAGCGGAAAACCACCACATGTTGTCGTTAATGAATACACTAGTAATCGCTGGCAACGACGAAGTCGTCAAAAACGATTTTAAAGAGAGAAAGAGTTTTACAATAACATGATTGATATTTGGGGGAGATCTTTGAAACCCAAACCCGATGGCACTGCACCACCTGATTCTGTCAAGGATGTAAAAAAACTAATCAAAGATGAAATAGCTGAGACGTTGAACTTAACAAGTGTTGACCCGAACGAAATAGTTGTATTTCAAGACAAGCAGGGTAAATTGAAAAGCAGTGATGTGTCGTTGGATGATATTTTAAAACGGCAGAAAGATGTCATTGAAAACTCTATTGCATTGTATTCCAGCGACGGACGACTTAAACCAGGTGCACTTGTGTCTACAATCACAGACGCGATTGACACCAACAACAAGATGATTATCACCAACAACCGCATGATTGCCGACAACGACATCAGGATTGGCGCCCAAGACAACAAGATTGCTACCCAAGACAACAAGATTGCTACCCATCATGACAACTCTCTGTTAGAACTAGCAACACTTCAATCTAAAATTGAAGAACACGGAAAACAGGTTTCAGTTTTACGTAGAAATATCGTGGATAAATTTCTTGGAACTACATTCGATAAACTCGACATAAAACTCCCTGATATTAAAAAATCCATCGATGAGACGAAAAACTTCATCGAAGCCGTCAAAGGTGATTTTTCGAGGATGATAACAATCATTGAAAAAACAAAAATTCCTCATGAGAAAACCAACAACGTGGTATACACAATCCAACACGGATCATTTGAGTGGACACCTACAAACAACAAATTAAATATCACTGCAACCGTTAAGGGTATTTATCGATTAACACTAGTAACACCATTAACTCAATTTAATATATCATCGTCGAGTTCATCCGGGGTCAACAATACGATTTCAACGATCATCGACAAGGATACAACTGAAAAGTTCACTATAACAGCTACTGATAAAAATTTGATTGGGGTTTCAGTAACCTGGTATGTGGAATTCGTAGCGGATTTAAGTAAATAACTAAATTGAAAGGATTTCACAATTGAAAACGCTAGCTTTTTTAAAATAACAATGATTTCATCAACGCAATGTCGCTATGATCAGGTCAGAGAATTTCAGAATAGACTCAAAACCCTCACTGAGGAGTATCAAATAAAAATAAAAAAATACCGACGAGGAATCACCGCAATTGATGTTATTATGTACTCGGTGTCAAGCATTCTCACTGGCGCCGGAATAATACTTGCATCGGTTACAATGATTGCCCCGGTCGTAGTTCCAATTTGCATTTCTGCGTTGGCTACAATCGGGGGTATATCAACCGGGATAGCAAAAAGGATATCATCATGCAGCCAACGCAAACTGCAGAATTACTTACTTCAATTTCATATTGCATCAACCGCATATTCGCAGTTATCATTGATGATAGCGTCGTCACTCGATAATACAATTATATCAGATAGTGAATTCTCAGCGATGGTCAGTATTTTTGATTCCGCGATATCAAAATTAGAGCGACAACATGAGTATAATAACAATGACAACACCGATGGAATCAGAAAACACGAACCCAAAAAACAAAATGATCTCAATAATATCAACATTACCAGATTGTGAGTTCTCAGTGATGGTCAGTATTTATGATTCCTCGATACCAAAATTAGAAATAAATCATGAGTATAATAACAATGACAACACCGCAGGAATTACTTCAACGAATAGTGGAGAACACGAACCCAGTACAAACAAGCATGATATCAATAACATCAACGAATCCAGAATTCAGTGTGAATTTCCCCTCTCCGGTTCCAGTGAAGGAGATAGCGCTAGCAAAATTACGAGTATACCACAGTTGGCCTAATATCAGATCAAAATCATTTGGTGGTCAACAACCCAATAATTCACTGGTATTTGCAAATAAGAATAAAGACGACGGTACCCCAGACTGGAACGTCGTTTCGATACCAACAGGGTCATACCAAATTGAACAAATCAATAATGAATTCGCGCGTAGAATAAAATCGATTACTGGAAAAGAATCAAAAATCGCTATAACAGTTCATGAACCGACGCTATCATCCGCAATTGAGATAAGTACAGAAGGATACGTCGTAGATATCTATCAGAGTTCTATTAGAACCGTATTAGGATGGCCTGAATTACCACCCCGGGAAGAAACCGTTAAATTACCAGAACCACAAAAATCTGATTATATCACCGACAGAATAAAACCTAAAAATCCAATAAGGAGTTATAAAAAATACAACTTATTTATAGAGTTTTTTGGGTTAGCATACGAACATACGCCGGATAGGCCACCGCAAGAATATAATTTTGTTAACGAACCTGAAATCGTTAAAAATTTCACAGCAATGAATAATGATTTATCGCTGTTGTTAATATCTCTTAAATCCGGCTCTCTCAACCGAGATGAATTTATCAGCGTCGTAGAAACATGCAATAAAATTATCGACGATATGGAAAAATTTAATTCACAACTTATTCAAGTAATACTCGATGATAAAAACCCCATATCGAGAACAGGATTTGCAAATCGATATAAAATCCGCGTTAAAGATATCCCCACATTCAAACTACCAGGATATAACGTACCAGAACTAAAAACACTTCTCAGTGACACCATCGATGTTGGTTTTAAAATAATTCATGATACGTGGAAAAAAACAGCATCACCGGAAATAAAAATCCTCAAACACAATAATGACCCAGACGGTGGCGGTAGGCATATCGCTCCGTTCAACGTGAATGTTTCATCGGTGATTGCGATCAATTTAGTATGTGATGTTATCGAAGGAAGCTATCAGATTAATCTCGAACGATCAAATCAAGCTCAGCAAGGATATATTCTCTATTCATTTGCACCAACAGCTCCTCCAGGATTTTTAATTATTGAAAACCCAATTAATCCTGTCTACATGCGATGCCATAATGATTCATTAACCAGAATTAATTTCAAACTCACAGACCAATCTAATAATCTAATTGATCTACAAGAGGAGGTGTTAGCGATTAGTTTGTTTGTGAAATCCTAAAAGGATTTTCATCGTAAAAGAATTATTAACCCATAGCAGCAGAGAGGGTGGATGACAACAAGTTGCGACCAAAATTAATTAAAAAATCGTAAAATCTTCGTTTTCATTTTTTTAGTTAAAATGAGATTTCGTAGATTTCAACGAAATCCTACGGATCGTTTTAAGGATTCAATCAATTTTTTTTGTCTGAAAACGTTGTAGGATTCGCCCTTTTTTTGGTTAAAATGAGATTATAGGACGGCTCGTTTTAGGATTTCAATCAAATTTTGTCTAAAAACGTTGTAGGATTCACCCTCTCTGCTGCTCACTGATCCACTACGGTATTATAAATAATACTGATCCACTACGGTATTATAAATAATACTGATCCACTACGGTATTATAAATAACACTGATCCACTACGGTATTATAAATAACACTGATCCACTACGGTATTATAAATAACACTGATCCACTACGGTAATATAAATACTACTGATCCACTACGGTATTATAAATAATACTGATCCAATACGGTATTATAAATAATACTGATCCACTACGGTATTATAAATAATACTGATCCACTACGGTATTATAAATAACACTGATCCACTACGGTAATATAAATACTACTGATCCACTACGGTAATATAAATAATACTGATCCACTACGGTAATATAAATGCTACTGATCCACTACGGTATTATAAATAATACTGATCCACAACGGTATTATAAATAACACTGATCCACTACGGTATTATAAATAACACTGATCTACTACGGTATTATAAATAATACTGATCCACTACTGTATTATAAATAATACTGATCTACTACGGTATTATAAATAATACTGATCCACTACGGTATTATAAATAACACTGATCCACTACGGTATTATAAATAACACTGATCTACAACGGTATTATAAATAATACTGATCCACTACGGTATTATAAATAATACTGATCTACTACGGTATTATAAATAATACTGATCCACTACGGTATTATAAATAACACTGATCCACTACGGTATTATAAATAACACTGATCTACTACGGTATTATAAATAATACTGATCCACTACGGTATTATAAATAATACTGATCTACTACGGTATTATAAATAATACTGATCCACTACGGTAATATAAATAATACTGATCCACTACGGTAATATAAATGCTACTGATCCACTACGGTATTATAAATAATACTGATCCACTACGGTATTATAAATAACACTGATCCACTACGGTAATATAAATACTACTGATCCACTACGGTAATATAAATAATACTGATCCACTACGGTAATATAAATGCTACTGATCCACTACGGTATTATAAATAATACTGATCCACTACGGTATTATAAATAACACTGATCCACTACGGTATTATAAATAACACTGATCTACTACGGTATTATAAATAATACTGATCCACTACGGAATTATAAATAATACTGATCCACTACGGTATTATAAATAATACTGATCCACTACGGTATTATAAATAATACTGATCCACTACGGTATTATAAATAACACTGATCCACTACGGTATTATAAATAACACTGATCCACTACGGTATTATAAATAACACTGATCCACTGCGGTAATATAAATAACACTGATCCACTACGGTATTATAAATAACACTGATCCACTACGGTATTATAAATAATACTGATCCACTACGGTATTATAAATAACACTGATCCACTACGGTATTATAAATAATACTGATCCACTACGGTATTATAAATAACACTGATCCACTACGGTATTATAAATAACACTGATCCACTACGGTATTATAAATAACACTGATCCACTACGGTATTATAAATAACACTGATCCACTACGGTATTATAAATAATACTGATCCACTACGGTATTATAAATAACACTGATCCACTACGGTATTATAAATAATACTGATCCACTACGGTATTATAAATAATACTGATCCACTACGGTATTATAAATAACACTGATCCACTACGGTAATATAAATACTACTGATCCACTACGGTAATATAAATAATACTGATCCACTACGGTAATATAAATGCTACTGATCCACTACGGTATTATAAATAACACTGATCCACTACGGTATTATAAATAATACTGATCCACTACGGTATTATAAATACTACTGATCCACTACGGTATTATAAATAACACTGATCCACTACGGTATTATAAATACTACTGATCCACTACGGTATTATAAATAACACTGATCCACTACGGTATTATAAATAACACTGATCCACTACGGTATTATAAATAATACTGATCCACTACGGTATTATAAATAACACTGATCCACTACGGTATTATAAATAACACTGATCCACTACGGTATTATAAATAACACTGATCCACTACGGTATTATAAATAACACTGATCCACTACGGTAATATAAATACTACTGATCCACTACGGTAATATAAATAATACTGATCCACTACGGTAATATAAATGCTACTGATCCACTACGGTATTATAAATAACACTGATCCACTACGGTATTATAAATAATACTGATCCACTACGGTATTATAAATAATACTGATCCACTACGGTATTATAAATAACACTGATCCACTACGGTATTATAAATACTACTGATCCACTACGGTATTATAAATAACACTGATCCACTACGGTATTATAAATAACACTGATCCACTACGGTATTATAAATAATACTGATCCACTACGGTATTATAAATAACAATGATCCACTACGGTATTATAAATAACACTGATCCACTACGGTATTATAAATAACACTGATCCACTACGGTATTATAAATAACACTGATCCACTACGGTAATATAAATACTACTGATCCACTACGGTATTATAAATAATACTGATCCACTACGGTATTATAAATAACACTGATCCACTACGGTATTATAAATAACACTGATCCACTACGGTATTATAAATAACACTGATCCACTACGGTATTATAAATAACACTGATCCACTACGGTAATATAAATACTACTGATCCACTACGGTATTATAAATAATACTGATCCACTACGGTGTTATAAATAACACTGATCCACTACGGTATTATAAATAATATTGATCCACTATGGTATTATAAATAATACTGATCCACTATGGTATTATAAATAATACTGATCCACTACGGTATTATAAATAACACTGATCCACTACGGTATCATAAATAATACTGATCCACTATGGTATTATAAATAACACTGATCCACTACGGTATTATAAATAACACTGATCCACTACGGTATTATAAATAATACTGATCCACTACGGTAATATTAATACTACTGATCGACTACGGTATTATAAATAACACTGATCCACTACGGTATTATAAATAACACTGATCCACTACGGTATTATAAATACTACTGATCCACTACGGTATTATAAATAACACTGATCCACTACGGTATTATAAATAACACTGATCCACTACGGTATTATAAATAATACTGATCCACTACGGTATTATAAATAACACTGATCCACTACGGTATTATAAATAACACTGATCCACTACGGTATTATAAATAACACTGATCCACTACGGTATTATAAATAACACTGATCCACTACGGTAATATAAATACTACTGATCCACTACGGTATTATAAATAATACTGATCCACTACGGTATTATAAATAACACTGATCCACTACGGTATTATAAATAACACTGATCCACTACGGTATTATAAATAACACTGATCCACTACGGTATTATAAATAACACTGATCCACTACGGTAATATAAATACTACTGATCCACTACGGTATTATAAATAATACTGATCCACTACGGTGTTATAAATAACACTGATCCACTACGGTATTATAAATAATATTGATCCACTATGGTATTATAAATAATACTGATCCACTATGGTATTATAAATAATACTGATCCACTACGGTATTATAAATAACACTGATCCACTACGGTATCATAAATAATACTGATCCACTATGGTATTATAAATAACACTGATCCACTACGGTATTATAAATAACACTGATCCACTACGGTATTATAAATAATACTGATCCACTACGGTAATATTAATACTACTGATCGACTACGGTATTATAAATAACACTGATCCACTACGGTATTATAAATAACACTGATCCACTACGGTATTATAAATAACACTGATCCACTACGGTATTATAAATAACACTGATCCACTACGGTAATATAAATACTACTGATCCACTACGGTATTATAAATAATACTGATCCACTACGGTATTATAAATAACACTGATCCACTACGGTATTATAAATAATATTGATCCACTATGGTATTATAAATAATACTGATCCACTATGGTATTATAAATAATACTGATCCACTACGGTATTATAAATAACACTGATCCACTACGGTATTATAAATAATACTGATCCACTATGGTATTATAAATAACACTGATCCACTACGGTATTATAAATAACACTGATCCACTACGGTATTATAAATAATACTGATCCACTACGGTATTATAAATAACACTGATCCACTACGGTATTATAAATAATATTGATCCACTATGGTATTATAAATAATACTGATCCACTATGGTATTATAAATAATACTGATCCACTTCGGTATTATAAATAACACTGATCCACTACGGTATTATAAATAACACTGATCCACTACGGTATTATAAATACTACTGATCCACTATGGTTTTATAAATAATACTGATCCACTTTATAAATAATACTGCAGAAGGTGTGCATTAAAATTTAATGACTCACGAGATCCCGGTAGGCAATTTCGACTCTTTAAATACTTATAACAACTAAAGGTTGAATAAATAACAATTTATAAAGTATACGAATGCAAGAAGTTCATGGACATAAATCTTCAGCTCAATATATCATAATACAATAATAATATCATAATATAATAATAATATCATAATATAATAATAATATCATAATATAATAATAATATCATAATATGATAATAATATCATTATATAATAATAATATCATAATACAATAATAATATCATAATATAATAATAATATCATAATATAATAATAATATCATAATATAATAATAATATCATAATACAATAATAATATCATAATATAATAATAATATCATAATATAATATCATAATATAATAATAATATCATAATAATATCATAATATAATAATAATATCATAATATAATATCATAATATAATAATAATATCATAATATAATAATAATATCATAATATAATAATAATATCATAATATAATAATGGCCGAGTTGACCATACGCCCCTTACTCTTGATTTCGTCATATAGAAATTACTGTCCTATTGTGCGAGATTCTCTGTTCAGTGAGTTTTTCCAAGTACTCATCTAATTTTCCTTCATCCCTTTCTTCCTCTTCCTCCTTCTATACACGGTGCCTCTTCTGTACACATTTAAGTCTCCACGGCTTCCTTCTTATTCTCTCGGTGTCGTCACTTTTTACACCCTGTAATATCTCATCACAGATTTAACGGCACCCTGTGAGCCTTCTTTGAGAAGCTTGTTTACCAAGTTCAATTCCCTTCTTTTTACAAGTTAATACTCGGAGTGGTCTTGAGTTCCCCCTCAACATAAGCTTCCTGCTTTACTGGACAAAAGTCTCTCGCCAGAATTAGCAGCTCACTGACAGGTCTGCAAACTTATACGAAAAAGAATGAAGCATTATTCTGCCTCAAGGGTTAGCCCCTCCCAGCGAAAGATCTAGCTTTTCTCATTCCTAATTAGTCGAAACACAAACACATGCATATATCCAAACCAAATTGAAACCCATCTTGCTCTCCAAAAATTTGTTATGATATTGACGTCCTGTTGGGGACGTCCCTATTTGGATAATTAAACCAGTATGTCCCCATTTCCTAGGTTTTACAATGATGTATGTTTGTGTTCCTTTAAACGCATAAATACCTACATAGTTTGTGTGACCGTGATATAGGTACGTAATTGTAAGATATTTCAAAATATAGTTCTTTTTGCGAAATGTAAGCGAACCTCGTCGTCTTTTTCAATGGTAGCAATAAGGAGAAAGCAATCCGCATCCACTGGCATGTTGTGGGTAAAGTTAGTGCACAGGTTACTGGTCCTGTTGATCAGTGTTTTTTTTAAAAAAAAATACAGTTTCAATGCCTACAGAGTATGATCAATTTTGACCGGTCTATGCTTCTAGTCATCACTTTTGACCGGTCTATGCTTCTAGTCATCACTTTTGACCGGTCTAAGCTTCTAGTCATCACTTTTGACCGGTCTAGGCTTCTAGTCATCACTTTTGACCGGTCTATGCTTCTAGTCATCACTTTTGACCGGTCTATGCTTCTAGTCATCACTTTTGACCGGTCTATGCTTCTAGTCATCACTTTTGACCGGTCTATGCTCTTGCGTATGCTTCTAGTCATCCCATTAATGTTTTATTCAAATGCATAAAGAGAGACGGAAGGGGTGGGGTGATGTAGGGTAAATATGGCAGGAAATCTTTCCACAATAAACGCACATACTACTGCTATCAGGCATTAAGTTTAAAAATCACTCCACTCAAAGACATTCTACTTTTCAAGATCTCTTCATCTTGGAAAATAGTTGTGAATATGTAGAATGTTGGCTGAGATAACACAGACAAATAAGTAGTAGTAGTTGTAGTACTAGTTGTAGTAGTAGTAGTGGTATTTGTATTTGTAGTTGTAGTAGTAGTTGTAGTGGTTGTAGTAGTGGTAATGGTAGTGGTAGTAGCTGTAGTGGTTGTAGTAGTAGTAGCAGTAACAAGAAAATTAAAAAATATTACATCGTGAAATGTACTCTTGTAACGAGAAGAAAGATGAGTGAGAAGGAAGAGAGAAAATTTTCTAAAAACCTTGAATATTCGTGGGGCACTTCATAAAGGTGTCCATCTTTGTCAAGATAGCCGACGGCAAAGTCAGCTTTCTCCCATTCGACAGTCGTGACAAAATTGGATGACGTCATTCCTAGAGGTTTGAACAACTCTGTCATGACCATATCCTCCCATTTCCGACCGCCAAGCCTTTCCGTGATATAGGTGATCAGTCCGTACATCAGGTTGTTGTAGTAGAAACTGGTACGGAACCCGCCAATGGGCTTGAGATACTTAAGTCGCCTGAAACGATAAGAAAAACGTGACTTAAATGATTTTATATGAATAGCACACCAGTAAAGCTGTCGCTTTGTTCCATTTAGGTCACATGTTCAATTCAGGTTTGTGATATATACACTGGCAAAAAAGCTGTTATTCCAGAGCCAGCTATTTCTTGCTCTTTTGGGGGTGGGGTGGGGGGGGGAGGTCATCAACCTCACTGAGTTGAAGACAGCTTTAATATATAATATTAAATATAATTTTAATTTTAATTTTAATATAATTTGGAAAATACGTGATTAAGTAGCTAAAACTTGTGTGTATCCCCTAAATATTCGACCCTGTAAGGAATGTTAGAGAGCGATTTTATGGCTTATTTTCTCATCTTATTGACGCCCTGATTTTACAATGATCAAACTCTACCTCTCAAATCGTACTGTTTCTTAGGTATTTGGCTAAATGTCACTATGCAAATTATAGATATTTACTATGATTTCTACATATTACATTGTACCAGCGTAAATTATAGTACCGTACATGCTCTGATTTCTACATATTACCTTAGACTAGCGTATGCCAATGCTACGCTCAATCCAAATCGACCAAGATTGACAGAGTTAAATATGCAACATAGTCATACAAATATTATATTAAATACGATGAGGTATGATCGAAAGTTAGGGACAACAAGTTGTGTAACAGATTATAAGCGCCAAATCAGTTAGACGCTTTTAATCATGATAAATATGATTCAAAATGCCTCCCACTAATCTAAAGCGTTTTAATTACCGTACATTTATCGTATTGGTTTCTTTATCAACAGTATAACTCGTTTTCATGCCACCTAAAAGCTGTCTTCCACAATAAGAATGTATTACGCCTCCTTAAATATAATGTGTGCTGTCTTATACAGCACCAGCAAGTGAGACTAGTACATGTTGTTGTTGTCGTTGTTGTTGTTGTTGTTGTAGGGTTTAACGTCATTGTTCAGCACACGATAGGTTATCCATGGCGGCCAATATTTATGGTGGACTAAGAACCCGAGAGGAATATTACATGAATAAAGTTTATACGTTCTGTTTTGATACACATTTTCGCCGTGTACAAAAAGAGTCGTGGTGGCTCAGTGGTTAGTGCACAGGACTCATGAATCGAAATTTCTTGTGTAATGTTTATACTATTATAACAATTTTGTCGGCGATTTGTTACTAAATCATTTATAAATTGATTAAACAGAAGAGGGAGTAATACGCAGCCTTGTCTGGTGCCAATATTACAGCATTATATTGCAGCACGTTTGTTTAAAATTTTGGTAAAAATTTGACTCAAGAAAAAAATTTCAGAAATACCCCTGTTATTATTAGGGTCATCTGACCAACCCTTTTTGTACAATGGAAAAATAATGTTTTTGCCCCATTACTTATAGACGTGTCCGGTGTCAACAATTGCGTGATATAAATTAACTAAATAAGGACATATTTGGATTGATGTTTATATCGGTTCTTCCATTCAGTCCACAAGATTTACGATTTACTTTCTGACGTACCCCACGTTTAAAAAAAATAAAGTTAAACTGAAAGTTACATTTGAACAAGCCTTCAAACACATTAGTATACAGTTATTTTCGCATATTTGCGTGTGAGGGCCTTGTCGCATTCCTATTTATGCACTGGTCTTTGTGGTGTTTCAGGATTATTTAAGGGCTGAATGTTGTCCTTTTAATTAGACAGAAAAAGAAGAGACTAAATATAATACATGATTAAGGACTTAGAATGCGTACTACCCCACCCCATATTTCTCATTTTTATACTATTCCACCCTCCTCTGTGTGTGCAGAAATATAGTTTTATAATTTTAGCATGCGTGTTTCAGTAAGATAACTGTAATAACAGATGACAAATTTTATTAATAGAAGTGTAGCTTTATTCTAAAATTGTCAATATATTACTACAATATTTACTCTAAATTTCTGAATTTTTTTCTCGAAACAACAAAAGAATAATCAAGCAAACTATTTTGGGTCTACAGTTTACGCTGCGCGTTGTGATTTAGTTTTGTTGATTGTTTTCGGAGGGTGGGTTTTCTCTTTTATAATTCTCAAATAATGTGTTTGTCTGTACTTACCCGACAAGATTTTCTCTGGTCAGTGAATCATCCAGCCTGATATTGTTGTTGCTAGGGACGCCCAATCGGTGTGCCAGCAAATCTTCCAGGGAAGCGTACTGGCTTCGAAGTTTGCCATAAAACAAATCATCCTTCCCCAAAACGTCAGATACTTTACTGGACAGGGAAAACCTGTGGAAAGGTAATAACAGCAATAGTGGTAGCGGTGGTGGTGGTAATGGAAATGGTGGAGATTTGATCGGTTGTGATGGTGCTAGTAGTAGTTGCAGTGGTGGTAACAAAAATAAACCCAATCGGAGTCGATCGATCACAGACGAAGAAACGTCTTCTAAAGCAAACATGTAATGAGGATGGACACACCTGAAGCCATTGTTAACACATTTGGTTCAAAAACTCTGTGCATTTAGGTTTGACTGAACAGTATAGTCTGAAATGGGGGAATGTTACGTTAAAGAAAGATGTGAATGACCTCGAATATCTTGAACACGATGAAAGGCAGACAAAAACAAAACCAGGAGGCAATGTCAAGGACATAGTGATATTAATCCTAAGATGTAAGAAAACTAAAACAACAAAGAGAGAGATCCACTTGTTATAATAAACTAACGGTATGCTGCGCTAAGACCAGCAGACTTTTGTCAGTGTAAAAATCCTTCCTATACTGCGACAAACACTATGCCAATCTCAGTGACTAATCCAAACTGATTTAGGAAACCAGTCGTTGGAATTATCAAACTTGGGATGCATCATGAAGTAAAAAATGAAATAAAAGGCAAATATTACAGATAGAAAGAAATGAACAAATTTCAGGCAAAAAATGTACAGCCTGTAAACAGCTACTCGAACAATAGTGGCAAATAACAGACATGCTCCAATTACCTGAGACATCGGCCATCAATGTAATGATGCTGTCAACTTCCACACCCACAACAAAGAAAATTCAAACCGCACAGCAACAAACTGTAGTATACCAAGTTCCCAAACGTATAATATTCAAAAGAATCAGATTATCAGCAACTCGTTGAACGGATCAAACATCACCATACAAATTAAGTTTATGAACCTCTCTCAAAATATGAACGAGATACCTAACTGGGTCACCTTCTTTAAACAGGCGAATACTCAAACAGGGCGAACAATGTGGAAACGTATAACTATTTAAAGTGACACTTGCAGTCAACATGAAAAACGAAATAGAAACGATGGTTAAATTGTTTAACTACCTTATCGATCTATCTATCCATCTATCTATCTATCTATCTATCTATCTATCTATCTATCTATCTATCTATCTATCTATCTATCTATCTATCTAGCGCGCAATAATATTAATATATAAACATTATATTGACCGTCTGCAGTTGATTCTAGTTCAATGATGAATTGCCACACATTTATCATTAGTGACGTATGAAAATAACATAAAAGGTATTATTAATTCTTGTTGTCTAAATGAATTTTAATATCGTACTTATTTTAATTTAAAAATCCTTTCTGAGTTCTGTTCACCCCACCCCTCTCATGCATAACGGACAAACTACGCAGAAATGTGTAGTGAGAGAAAAGAACTTTGTGCTGGATTAAAACCTTGAAATAAAAATTACATAAATTAACGTATAAGAGTATGGTTCGTTGCAACGATACTTGTGCACTTTCCTTGGGATTTATTTAGTGTTTTTAAATGATACATGTCAGCACGATACCGTTAATTCCTCAGTTACCTGTTATACTTACTTTGACGTATTGAAAGTCGTGTTTTTGTTTATTAAGCATAATATCTTGTTCAAATTTTTTCTTAAGCATAATATCATGTTCTAATAATCTCTCTCTCTCTCTCTCTCTCTCTCTCTCTCTCTCTCTCTCTATTACGAAGTGACAAACTTCGAGGATTTCCAGCAGCCGGTAGATTAATGGCTTGCGTACATGTAATTGGCGTAGCTAACCGAGAGTTGTGCTATACGTTTATTATTAAAACCATCTTTCATGTTTAAATCTTAAGTAAGTGTGTATTATATTAACTTAATAACTCTGAAGAAGAAAAAAGAAATTAAAAAAGAAAACAAATCCACTTATCATACTAGCAGCTTCTCGTGGGTTGGTGATTCTTTCCGAGGTTTTTCCGGGTTCTAACTCCACCATTTATACTGGCCGCCATGTATAGCCTATTTTGTGCTGAAAAGTGGCATTAAACCAAAGAACAACAACAACAACCAGTTCATATTACATCACGACTAAACAGGCATTAAGACATGCAATAAAATCTGTGGTAAATGCACTCATGCGTAGCAAACACGTACGAATAGCGACCTTATAATCAATTGCCTCATTTACTCTAGGGGTTTTTGGGGTCGGGGTCTCTCTCTCTCTCTCTCTCTCTCTCTCTCTCTCTCTCTCTCTCTCAGAAGGAATATTTTGTAAGTTTATCTTACTTGTAAGTGAACAGAAATAGAGACTTTTTTAATTGATGAAATTACTATGCTTTTACAAACATTTTAGTGTAGCATCGAAAACATCTTTAAAAAACATGTTGATCAGAAAATGTCATGGCTTGTCTGGTTTTCCCTGTACATAAACTGTCACCAGGGATGAATCTAAACTGACAAATATTTGGTTTGATCCTGATCATCCAGAAATTTAAAGTCGTGAAAGTTTAATATCACGGTGTTTGCATGGGTTTTGTTTGGGGTTAATTAGCACAGTAAGCTCTAAAAGTTTACACATTTCTATTACAAATCCCACTCCCACCCATCTTATGCTTACCGTTAACTGGAAAAGATCGCGTTAAGATAAGATTACGAGTATAAAGACAGTTGTTCTAAATTGCTAATTAAAATACTAAAGTATTAAATAAATAAATACATACATTATATTAAAACCTTTAAGATAGAAATTGTATACAGAGTATATTAACTCTTGTCTGCCACATGAATCATCTTACTTACTTTTTATTTCCATCGAGTAATTTCATCAACAATGATGCTGCAAATGCTTTTGAAAGAGACGCAATCCCAAACAATGTTCTATTTGTCACTAATGAGGATGGATCCGAAATATTCTTCAAACCGAATCCCTCTGCGAAAACGATTTCCCCGTCCTTTACCACAGAAATCGCCAATGCTGGATTATTATGACATTCAAGTCCCTTTTGAATAAATTCTTTGACATTCTGTCGAATCTCATCTTCCCTTGCAGTTTTTGCCACATAGAATGAACACAAAATCGCCAAGAGACATGTATATAGATGCATCATGGTTGAAGAGTAGTATCGAGAGAGAGAGAAACGTGTTCCAAGTTTTAGAGTGGAGAATATGCCGTATAGACCACAATCGACGTACATCTTGAAGTTATCCTGTTTTAAAGCTCTCATTTGGGATAATTCGAGGTGCTCTACCAGTTGAATGAATATAGTCTTTGTGGCTGATAATAATAATATAAATTTGTTCACACTTTTATAATTATTTAATAAAGCACAAATCGTAACCCAAAACGTACCTCTTGAAGTAAGGCGAAATTTGGATACTTTATATGCACGGTAATTTTGACAGCCAGTTAAATAACCTGCTACTGTCAAAATCTCTCATGTCCCGGATCTGGAGTAGCCTATACCTCCAAAATTAAAATTGTCTCCACTGTTCAACCTAAGACAGAGTGAGATCTACTTTTAATCTGACTGCCTCAATCTATTATTAATCATACATACTGCCCTTTAAAGTGCAATTCAAGCCTATGCACATACTTAATAATTAGTGTCATTTTTATGGGCATTTAAATCTATTATGAAAGGCATTACTAGGGCCACCGAGTGGCCGAGTGGTCTAAATCGTTTTCCATTACTGCCATCTCACCTCTCTCTGTTTGGGTTTTAGTCTATGATTCGGCTAATGTTGCTATGTGAGAAAGCTTTCCAGTAGCTTCTCGTGGGTCGGTGGTTCTTTCCATGGGTTTTCCCGGGTTCTTCCTCCATTAATAATACTGGCCGAAAGGATAGCCTATCGTGTGCTGAAAATGGCTTTAAACCCTACACAAGATTCTTTTGCATACCAGGGTCCAGCAACGTGGAATTAATTGTCCATTGTAATTAGAAACAAAGACAGTGGTATCTTTCAAGAGTGCTCGTAAAACGCGCCTTTCTCGACTGTAAGAACAAACTTAAAGACCTAATATTGTTTCATACTTTAAATATTGTCCGCATTTTTTGTTTTCTAATTTCATGGTGGGTTTTTATTTTATTTTATTTTTTGCCAGTCATATCATTATAGATGTTATAAAGCTCTTAGCGCTTCTAAAGATTAGACGCCATACAAAGCCCCCTTTATTATTATGGTTATTATTATTATTATAATTATTATTATTATTATTATTATTATTATTATTATTATTATTATTATTATTATTATTATTATTATTATTATTATTATTATTAGTAGTAGTAGTAGTAGTAGTAGTAGTATCGTTATTATTATTCCAAATGCCGTGCATATAAGGGCGGAGGGGGGGGGGGGGGCGTAGTTGCAGGGTTCACCGCCACAATGATCCAACTCTGGTCTTGCGTTTGGTCAGGAAGAATCATTGATCTTATAGAATTTGTTACCGCTACCATGTTCTGTTGTAAATGCGTTAGGTAAATATACTTTGTGCAACTTTTCTGGTAAAATTTGTTTTTTTTTAAAAAATGTATTATCATTTTTAAAAGAAGTTTCATGATACCATTAGAGAGAATTTGAGCATGCGTTGAGCACGAATCTACACACGTGTTTTTCCTAAATAACATCCTCAACAAAAATCAATACCGGATATTTATCTAACAGGAGTCTATAATATTTTGGGTTTGGAGAATAATTATCTATTGCTGACCAGTATTTTTTTGTTCTTACATTTGCTGACATTAAAGTTAGATGGATGTCATTGCCAAGAAAGTTGTTGACAATTTGGTCAATGTTTAGTGTGTGCATTTGAATTAGGTCAATGTTTTGTATGTGCATTTGAATTCGGTCAATATTTAGTGTGTGCATTTGAATTCGGTCAATGTTTAGTGTGTGCATTTGAATTCGGCCAATGTTTAGTATGTGCATTTGAATTAGGTCAATGTTTTGTGTGTGCATTTGAATTAGGTCAATGTTTAGTGTGTGCATTTGAATTAGGTCAATGTTTTGTGTTTGCATTTGAATTTGGTCAACCTTTTGTGTGTGCATTTGAATTAGGCCAATGTTTAGTGTGTGCATTTGAATTAGGTCAATATTTTGTATGTGCTTTTGAGTTCGGCCAATGTTTAGTATGTGCATATATATTTGGTAAATGTTTAGTGTGTGCATTTGAATTCGATCAATGTTTAGTGTGTGCATTTGAATTTGGCCAATGTTCAGTGTGTGTATTTGAATTCGATCAATGTTTTGTGTGTGCTTTTGAGTTCGGCCAATGTTTAGTATGTGCATATATATTTGGTAAATGTTTAGTGTGTGCATTTTAATTCGGTCAATGTTTTGTGCGTGTATTTGAATTAGGTCAATGTTTTGTGTGAGCATTTAAATTAGGTCAATGTTTCGTGTGTGCATTTGAATTAGGTAAATGTTTTGTGTGTGCATTTGAATTAGGTCAATGTTTTGTGTGTGCATTTAAATTAGGTCAATGTTTTGTGTGTGATTTTGAATTAAGTCAATGTTTTGAGTGTGGATTTGAATTAGGTCAATGTTTTGTGTGTGCATTTGAATTTTCGTCTCACACACTGTGATGAAAATGTGCTCACTTGAATTTTTTAATTGATTATTACGAATTTCATAGCCATTTTCTTTGGTAAATTTGGCTTCAATGTGTTTTTACTGTGTTTGCGTTTGAAAATAAAGTCCTGTCTTGTCTCTAGAGTATTGCTACAACATGCAAGTATATACGGTAGATGACACAGTGCAAGAAATCTCGTATAAACTAGTATTATTTCATTTCTTGGCAAAGCCTTCATTTTTTTTTTTTACCAAAACAACCCTCAAGATATGTATAAAAAGATCTTAATGTGAGTTTGGTTTTTGATTTCAGTATGTACATCATGAAAATTAAAAATAAAAACGCAGTTCCGTCAATCTGTGAGGCTGAATGAATTAAAAACCGATATGAGATTTCATTGAAGTGACAAAATGTCAAAGAAACTGATTAAAATGTTAATTTGTTGGTGCGAGAAAAATCACGAATTAGGCTTATTCTGATTGACTGAATGCTAACATAAAAAAACGCTGCTTATCAAGTTACATGCACCTACATCAATTACATTTTTAAAGGGTACTGCTTCATGCATACGGTTGTTAATACCAGACAGGGTCGTGTACGTATTGCATACAATACGGTATTCAAGGAGATGACTAAATCGTATGAAAAGATTGATGTTCACTAAGAAGTATGACTATGAGATGCAAAGAATAGTCGGTTGGCATGGTAACATAAACGTTGTTCAATACGTTCAAACTGTAAATGTAATCAATACTGGCACAAAAGTACATAATTTAGATTTGGAATTCTTTTCAAGAACATATAATTTATGGCAAAATGTCCTGTATAGTTTTAAAACACTGGTGATAGGGTTAATGATTTTATTGTGCATGGTTTTCAAAATATTCCACAAATGATAGTGATATAGTTTTAAAATCTTGGTTTGTTAAAGAAAGTTCTAAGTAGTAACTATATTATCTATCATACTACCACAGATGTAAGCTATCAAAATTCGTGGCATGACGAGTTTTCCAGCTCATCTCGTGCATGGTGATATACGTCTTCGAGTAGCGTCACCTCTCATCTAGAATGAGTATAAACATATGGAAACTGACGACTGATAATATTTCATAAGCAGTGTAGGTTAATGGAGCTAATTCGTCACTCACTAAACCCCCGAAACACCAATATATATATATATATATATATATATATATATATATATATATATATATATATATATATATATATATATATATATATATATATATATATATATATTATCATACAATAATTTGTCATTTTCTAGACATGTAATGATAACTAATTTCGAAGAACAATTTTCTACTGCATAATGGTTTTACGATATGCGCATAATTGCGTACACGTGTTGTTTTAGCATTATTCTCTGGATTATTTGTTTGTTTAAGGCACATGCAATGCACTTTTGTAATTTCCAAGGTCTACACCGATGGATATTGGAAGCTGGGCATTCAAGGTTTATTTATAGTAATCAAGCAAACCAAACAATTACGCAAAACAAAGATTAATAACACCCCCAATACTGACAAAAGTGAATATAAGCAAGTATAGGTTCCAACAGCAAATCTACTGATCTAATGTATATTGGCAATGGTAATGTTTCCACGTTGTCAATTTCACTGGTCCACGGGCAATGCTAATATCTCCTAATGATCAATTCCGCTGATACAAGGGCATATGGTAAATATTACGCTTGTGTCTCCTCGTTGCATGGAATATAGGTCAGTTATCCGAAATTCTCATGACCTTTCCCACTGCATGTTGTGTTGGTGTGAGATCAGAGTTCATTCCGTAAGGACATTAACGAATTTTTTCAAAAACCGTGTGGTATTGGCATTATAAAGAAAAAAGCCTATCTGCCTAATATTGCTAATAAAACATTATCTTTTTTAGTATTTTGTTGTTCTTGGAAACATGCTGATTTGGGGGATCTTTATATTCTTTAAGAAGGACACTACTTTCGTTGGACTGTCTTTATTACGCGAAAACACACACACACACACACACACACACACACACACACATTTGAATAAGATTAACTAGTATTGCAGTGTTTGTTGAAACATACAAGATTCCCCGCAGCTTTCTTCGCCCAGTGCTAAATGTTGAGCACGCGCAGCATTTCTTGTGAGTTGTTATGTTTCTTTGTTATGGTCAGTTATTACTTCCGGTTCAGTTCCCACGAACGTAGCCTGAGTCTGTTTTAGAGCAGTGTTAGTCTCTCATTTTGTCTGTGATACAAGAGTTTAATTTACGCATCATTGGTATTGACTTAAAGGTAATTATTGTTTATTCTTTAGATTTTGAACATTATAGTGTGGCTGTATACATGTATTTCAGTGACAGTGCACAGGAAGTAAGGAGACATTGATGCAGAAGTATGTAACACCATTGCACGGTAAAATGTTTAGTCCAGCATCTCAAAAAGAATACAGGGGAACCTATGACACGAATTTGACATTGAAATTATCTTCGAAGTCTTTTTCAGTACGATGTGATTTTATATTTTTCGGACACAGTGGTAAGTTCAGTAATTAAAAACAAATGCAGGGACAATATTATGGAAAATATCTGACCGGAATCCATATTGCAGTAAGAATTATACGCGCAAAGGTAGGTCGAAACAAGTTCTTCTTATTTATTAGTAGAACATATATGAAGACATTAGATGGCTTTATTTACCTTTCAATATGTATAATTAATTATATATTAGAAGTTTGTTTCTTTCCAGATATCTGAGAGTATCCCAAAGTTGAATCCAACTGTTTCTTTATCAGACTTTCTAATTCAGAATAATGTGGTATGATTGCTGAATTGATGCATCGGTATGTTTACATTTTAAAATGTAACCTTAACATAATCACAATAATTGTATCTCTCGTGATGATAAGAACTGTTGAAGACGAGACTAATATTAATCTTTACATCTCTCTGGTGATGTATTTGCAAACCATTGAAGACTGGATTAATAGTGGGGTTTTAAAAAAATACATATTTTCTTATTATGTATATGCAAACCATTGAAGACTGGACTAATACTACATTTTATATATTTTATAGTGGCACATAAAATTAGCTATTGAAAACTGGACTATAAGTAACTTTTATATATTCTTTTCTTATGGCGCATTTTGTGTGTACTGCTCGTTTGTATTGCATATGGTCTTAAGTCGGAAATAAACTTTTGGAACTTTTGTTTTATAAAGGAAACATGTACATTTTATAAAGGAAACATGTACATTTTATAAAGGAAACATGTACACTTTATAAAGGAAACATGTACATTTTATAAAGGAAACATGTACACTCTATAAAGGAAACATGTACACTCTATAAAGGAAACATGTACACTCTATAAAGGAAACATGTAACAAGTACCGAGAATTAAGGACCGACTATTTGATGCTAGAACAAAGATATAGTTTTCTGCCTTCATCTCAAAATAAAAAAATTCCAACACAGTATGACGTATTTAGGGCTTTCAAATCGGAGCAAGAGTACATTTTTAAAGCTATCTGGGGCCAAATTTTCCCCTAAAACATAAAGATCTCAGAAACGTAAAAGTTCAGTCACTGACGTTACTGATATTTTGCATCAGGAAGATAATGATGTTGATGGATTATGACGATGATAATGATGACGATTTTTGTTATGCCGACGATAATGATTATGTTGCTGGTTATGACGATAATAATGATGTTGTTGATAGTTATGACGATGATAATGATTATGTTGCTGGTTATGATGATCATATTGATTGTTGGTTATGACGATGATAATGGTTGCTGGTTATGACGATGATAACGATTATTGCTGGTTATGCCGATGATAATGATGATGTTTCTGGTTATAACGATGATATTGATAATTATTGCCCAATCATAAGAAAAATGAAAACGGAAGCTTCATTATGCGAAACAGTGCAAATTAGGCTCGGAAATGTTTGACTACATCATGACGAAAACAAAAGTCAATACCTTTCCAAGTGACACACCAGTGCAGAGACCTGTGATATCCTTGGCGAGAATTCGTATACATTATATATTGGAATGTATAGGTATGCAATTCGCAGTAATTTGAAAGTGCTTCACGCAATGATGTTTTCCTTCAAATTGCGTCAAATACTATTGGACTTATTTGTTAAAAATGTCCTTCAGTGTTATTCTCATTCTTAATTGTTTTAGTAACCGCGAAAGCGGGTCGGCATCCTTTGTACAAATCCAAAATGCCTTTTATGTCTTAAATTCTCTCTCACTCTTGTGACTTTTGAGTCAATTTTGACATTAGCAAACGTTGACAGAGGATATCTTATCTGACAGGAGATTTGGGTCTACGATGCTGTTACAAAACTAAGTATAATGCATTAACGAAGACTGTACTTCACATGTTTTCCACTTCGCTGGATTTAACATGACTCATGGACGATGATAAATACTTTAGCTGAAAGGGATACTAGATACCGTATATCCATGCCAGATAAATAAACTTCAATAAATAGTCTCTGATTTGCTGTCGTATGATGTGCTGATCAGGGTCTATGTTGCATGTTAGACCCAACAAACTGCATAGACATTAGAATTCTAGCGCATGATGTGACGGCATATCTCGGTTTACGCTGTTTACAGCTGGATTCGACTTTTACACGAATATATATGCTAATACGTATAAAGATCTAACATTATTCGATGGAGTTATGTTTGTCTGACAGTTAACAAGTACTGTCTTCCTTGTTCTTGTCATCAAAACGAAACATATAAAAAGTAGTTTATTGCACTCATTCTTTTGGCTTTGATATATTATTAAGTACATGTCACGGATTACGAAACAAAAAACATTCAGGCAGAATGTTTATTAAATACCAAATAGGACTCACTACATAATTACACAGTAAACCCATATTATACATCCTTTTCTAAACCTAATGATTATCTGGAAAGAATTATTTTCTAATTTTCTTATTTCATCTTACTATATTTTGACAATATTGTTATATATTCTTCTTTATGGATTTATTGCTGAAACTTGCAATGTCGCCATCCATGTTTGATTGCAATAGGAAGCATTCTGAATAAGGGAGAGATATTGTTATGCTCTCGAAATGTAAAGCCCCGCTTTGATCACTCAAAGTCGATGAAACCAGTAGATTATTCTATCAGATAATGAAATTATGAAGATAAATAGAAAAACAATATGCTTTCAAAATTCATATCTACATGTAACAGCAAGAAGCATATACCAAGATTTACCAGCACACACTGTATCAATAGATCATGGTAAATGTTGTTTGTTTTCTTCATGGTTTCAAGAAAACTGAATGCCCTTAACACATGATTCAAATAGCTCTGAGATGACATTAAAGCTATTTAGGGGCCCTGAGTGGCCGAGTGGTCTAAAGCGCTTTCCGTTACGGATCACTGCCATCTCACCTCTGTCTGCGTGGGTTCCAGTCTAAGATTCGGCTAATGTAGTTATGCGAGAGCTTGCCAGTAGCTTCTCGTGGGTCGATTGTTCTGTTGGGTTTCCGGGTTCTTCCTCCACCATTAATACTGCCCGCCATATATATTGTGCTAAAAACGGCGTTCAACCATATATAAAAAACAACAACAAACAAATCAATCGGTCTGTCAATCAATCGATCAATAAGTCTATCTATATAATCAATGCATGTGAAGGTGCATTCGACAGGACACGTACTCACAAGAAATAAGAAACTCCAGAGCTTTGTTAGAAAGGAAATTTGCTCTGCAATTATTGTCACAGAATTGAATAAACCATTTTATTTTTTAAATTCTTGTACTAGAGTTTCGTTTTTGGCGTACAACGATACATGAGGGTGAATAATGTGTATTCTTTCGTATTTCAAAACGGCGGGTTCGTTTCATCCTATGCAACACGTGTGAAGTGCTTTGATTAGATCAACCAAATGCCATAATTGCACAGACAATACATGTATATAAATGCCTCACCGCATGTAAAGCTCTTTACATTACGAAACGTCTTGTCAGTCGGCGATTAACGTTTAGGATTCGCACATCACCAGCTATAGAGGTATGTAAGTTTAAATAAGTTCTCGTATATACGATAACACTATTGTACTACCACGTCGATATCTGCATGGTTTGTAGCTTTGGTTTACGCATAATAATGCACACATTTTCATTTTGTGTTTACGACATACAGTAGGATTTATGTTAATAATTTAAGGCTTCATTTTTTATGAAATGTTAATACAGAAGGATTCTTATAAAGCAGAGTTATTTTTATTTCTGAACTTGATGTTCTGTAATTATTTTGCTGGTAATGTTTACAGTAAAACTAAACCGTGTATAACGTTATTTCGTTTTTATGCCCGTGTCATATACAGGTATATAGAATACGGTATTGGATATGTTTTCAGCTGTCCAGTATCTGTAGTGTCCGGTGATGTCCAGTGACTAGAGACCCGAGAGTTCCAAGTATAGGAGGAATCGTTGTCTACGTGATGTAAGCTATTAAGTCAACCAACAGGAACTATTTGTAGCAGCTGTGAAGCTAAACTTTAGCAGTCGAGGAGCTGAACTCAAGTTTTCTGACAACGGAGTGTATCTCCTTGCATGTAATATTGTAGCCGTGAGCTAAATTTTGTGGTTCATAAAACCCATTGTTATCTTTCAGGACTGTAAATATAAGCTATATATGTTCTTTTTTATTTGCATAATTTCACTATTGAGTGAATTCATTTTACAGAAGAGTAGAATTCTACATTTTTTTCTAGCTGAGTAAACTATTAGCTTATTTCCATTGTTTAGTCACTGTGAGTCATTCACGCCTTCTGTATGTCTTCTGTGGAATAATTTGTTTGTATGTTTCTGTATTACATTTGTGCGTTATTATGTTAATAATTAAATATTTGGATTAAATATACACGCACGTATTCATAACGTAATTACTCATTGAAGTCGTTCATTATTAAACATTAAATACAATGTCAAAAGTGTTCTGATGTGAATCCGAAAATCCCTCCCGGTTATTTTGTTACAATTATAAGTTTCTTGATAAGTGTAAATTGTACAGACCGTGCGTCACCAATAAAATAGTCCGACTGTTTGCTGTGTTGGTAGCAACTGATAAGCGTCAAGTGTACGAAAGAATTGGTCAGGAATGATTGGCCAAGTGTACGAAAGAATTGATCAGGAATGATTGGCAAAGTGTACGAAAGAATTGGTCAGGAATGATTATCTCTAAATACAATAATCTCTAACAGAAGTTTCGGCTACCTTTGCAAATCTAGAGGAAGGAGGGGGTAATTTTTGAAGAGTATAAACACCGGTGGGAAAGAGAAGTCGATAAATGATAAATATTACTCTTAGTGGACTAAAAACGATTGAAATAAAGGCCAACGAAACTGAGTTTATTACATACGGATCCTGTGAGTTTATTATATACGAATCCTGTGAGTTTATTATATACGGATCCTGTGAGTTTATTACATACGAATCCTGTGAGTTTATTACATACGGATCCTGTTAGTTTATTACATACGGATCCTGTGAGTTTATTACATACGAATTGACAGATCATCATCATTATCATCAGGCTCTTGATCTAGTGTGGTCGTTGAGTCACTGTGCTGCTGATCATCGGACCAGTTCCCTTCACTATCATGTGCCAATGCCTGTGTCTCTGCAAAACGTTTCCTGGTCCATTATGTGATGTTGTCAGTCCTTTTTTTTTCTGTCTACCTCTCCTTCTGCCACCCATCTGTTGCCGTGCAGTTTGTTGTGGAAAGACTGTTGGTTCTAGTGACATGGCCATACCATTTCAGCATTCTCATTTATGTCACGCAAAATACATGTACACTCCAAACATAAAGCAAAGCATATTTTACGATCAGTCATACCGAATACTACCGGGTAGTTTCTAAAAAATTCCAGAGACAAAAGTCAAGGCATCCTTTGGTCGGACAACTATAACGATTGAAAGCCTCCATAACCGTATAATTTTTTAATTTGTTTGAAACAGAATCCAACCGATTTGTTTAAATGTCGTTACGTCTTTCTTCATGATTTTGTTCACAATCGCTATGCAGTGATTGATTTTAAACCCATGGCAACCATTTTTTTAAAAATTTGTACCGATTTAATTCATAATTGCCTTCGAGATCGCGGTCCAGTAATTTACACTTTGCGGTAGTTCTTTTTGTCCGTCTTCAAGACTATTGACGCACTCAGTCGGTTAATAACTCGCTCAGTGTTCAGCGATAGTTGTGTCATTCATCATATTATCACTCGGATCCAGTTCGGCAAATGATCCCACAACTCTAAAAAAGCTGAGCTGTTTTATTTTAACCGTTGTCGTTCAATAACGACTCGTTTACCCAAGACATGTGTAATGTGTTTACCACAGTAAATCCTCCAATATATCATATTATATGGATTGCTTCCAAGTAGATCATCGATATCCTGTCCCAATGTTGTAGAAATGTGTTGAAATCAAGCGTTCCACTGACGGCATGATGGTACCAATTGTACAACCCCCAGGTGGGCGGAGCTTAAGATGTAGGGAACATTGCACTCGTTATAAAAATGATTGCATAATTATTACATAAGGTCCAACATCACTGAGTGATAACCGTTTTAGTCGCACATAGCCAACTCATTCCATTCAAGTCCACACTGTTCTTTCAACTTTGTATCCCATCACAAGAATCCAAATTGACATGGGATCGTATCATGTTCATAGAAGGCTGCACTCCACATGCCGGCATAGTCGAGAACATTAACTATGTGATATAAATACAGCCACCCAGTCTCAAAAGACAAACTTAACTAATCTTAAGGTCTCCACTACATAAAAAACCCATAAAGTTAAGTTCTCATTGATTAGTAATGTATTTTTGGATAATTTAATTCTAATACATAAGTTCATAAACTCATCTATATTACATGGATAATAAAAATACCACACTTCATGTATATCATTCAGTTATCTCCCTTACACTAGACATAACGTTTCAATTTTTTATTAAAAAAACAACAGTTTTAGTGATTGGTTATGAAATAATAGAGAAGAGTTGTGAAGTATTATATTAGCCCTCAGTTTTGATGTAAATTCAAGTAGAAGTAATTTAGTAATTTCTCACAGCAAATTTTACACGTTTAAAAACTGGTACAGTATGTTTTGTTTTGTTTTGTTTGGGTATATTTCTCCCTAACTAAAGCCCATTACTATTAATTTCTTATGTAGAAAAAATATAAATTATATGCATCTATATTATCTACATTATTCACCCTTTTATATTAACTAAGAATGAACACCAGTTCACCTGAAAATTTGGTGAATGTAAGGGATGTTATAGCACAGTTGTCTTTGGACTGTCCTTGAACCTATGTGTCACTGCGTCCATATATTGTCCAAGGTAATTTCATCAAACCTTTTTCTAATAGCTGCTTTTAACTCCTTCAACTTAATCTACATCTCCCTTTAAGAAACACACATTCTTTCTGTTTTAACTCTATTGGATTCACTATACTTATTGTTTATCTTTGGTTTTTTTGGGTATCTTATTCCCTACATTTCACCCCAAATCCAATATAGCCAATTAGAAAGCTGTTGTCTTCTTTATTTGGTGTCATATTGGCTTATTGCATCAATTTTATTCACTTCACAAAAGAGGGAAGCTTTCGATTTGTATGACAACGCGGATGGATAGGTTGACCTTTGTGTGATGATTGGGGGTTAGGGAGCTCATGTATCTACAGACAGTGTAAAGTGTTCAAAGCTTATACATTATAATAAGATTGGCTCATGTCCACCTGTCTCTGATGTTAAGTTCTGTACCTATCAAACAAATATAAAGTCCTTTATTTTATATGACTTGTACTTTTTGAAGATGGAGAGGTAATACTATTTGGCACATTGACCTTTGACTTAGATAATGCATCATGATATAATATGATTTATCCTAAATCACCCATGTGAAGTTCAGTAAGTGCTGATATGAATAAAACACAACTCCTAGTTAAAACAAATAATTTTATTCCAAAATGTAGTTTGGTAGTAAAGTACGAAAACGACAGCTAAAATAGTCAAAAGACCACTACATACACATTAAAAAGAGACACAATGTGGTGTCTCCTTACATGGTTTCAGACAAGCAAGACTAAGTACAATTGTTACTTGTACTATCCCTTTTTAGGGGGGGGGAGGGGAACCCGACAGATGCCCCCTCCTCCTATTTGAAAAAAAACTGAAAAAGTGTTTTTATGTATAGGTGTAAGCCCTCTGATATGTAGTTTTGTGTTGGTTTTTTAAAAAATGAAATTCCATTTAATTTCCCTAACCTTATTTTTGTCCTATCGGGATTATATGAAAATAGGAAGATATTTTTGGTCTCTAGTGTTTTCTATGACGAGGTTTCCCGAGCTCAAAGGCTCATCATGGGTTTCCTGTCTTCTGTTTTTAAAAGTTTACCCTGGCTAGGGGTTTCCTGTATCCTGTGAATGCTATTTGTATTGTGCTATTTGTATGTTGCTATATGTATACATATGTATACCGTGTATCTTGTAAGGATAGCCTTCCTAGATCAATTTCCCAGTTGTTTAAACATATGAGGACCCCTAAACGGTCTTCATCTAATTATATATATATATATATATATATATATATATATATATATATATATATATATATATATATATATATATATATATATATATATATATATATAATTTTCTTTATAAATTTTGAATTTTGTACAAAACATGGTGCATTTAATTTAAGTTGTTATTTAGGTTGTTTCCAACCTATTTTTTTTGTACAAAAAATGTATTGCTCCGTTGTGTTCCATGTTTTGTAAATTTCCTTATTTACATAATAGGTCTACTTGGATCGAAACGGGATCAGTACATTTTTTAAAATTATATTTGTACATCACCCATCTCTATCTTTTTTCGCCTTTAGTTATTTATTTTTATTCCCTTATTCCAGGCCAAAAGATAATTATTTTATTCCCTTTAAGCGGGTTTTCTGTATAATTTCATTCTAATCTATACAGAGTATTGTTAGGTATTGGTCACCAGTGACTTTATATGATAGCATGCTTATATGGGGATATGGTTTTCCTTGGGTAAAACTATCTATGAAGTGTGTTGATCGTGCATAATCCTCTAAGTGAGTTTATTTCTTCCCTGCCCACTTCGCGTAGCGCCATGTGATTTAATTAGCCCCGTGTTTTCCTTGCTAGTACTGCCCTCTCTTGAGGCCCTTGTCCCTCCCTTCTCTCTAATATTTTCCCCTATGTTAAATACAGGTCCGCATGCTATCATATTTTTACCTATAAAACTTGTTATTTCATGTAGTAAGATCCTTGTGAAGTTTCCATATAAATATAATACATTTGTTACATTGTACATTTGTTTTGTGTTAATGGTTTGAATTATCTTATTTCTTTCTTGTTTGTTAGCATTACATTGGGTGATAATGTGTACTTTTGAGAAATTGTAATTTTTACACAGTGGACATTTAGGCGACACTACGATCATATGCGTTCTCACTGCGGTTTCTCCTGTCAACCACGCATCATACATGTATTTGAACAGGATATTTTTCTTCTTTAGCGATCCTAATTTGACCTAGTTTCCCCAGGACCTATCCCAATTGATATTTATGTGTTTTTGTTCT
Source organism: Unio pictorum (assembly GCA_030141615.1). Classification (NCBI taxonomy): domain Eukaryota; kingdom Metazoa; phylum Mollusca; class Bivalvia; order Unionida; family Unionidae; genus Unio; species Unio pictorum. The sequence goes on along the minus strand of JARLTB010000116.1, from coordinate 5,774,005 downwards.
ACGTTAGTTTTGTCCTTATTTATTGTGTGTTCTATTATCCATTTGTATGTAGATTTGGTGTCAATTTCCCAAAGGTCTTTAGCATCCCTATATTTAAAAAGTAATTCTTTTATCGATCTTAATTTTCTTGGCACCTCTAAGAGTTTTATTAATCTATTATTCCTATATATGTCGTTTCTCTGCTTCATAGAGAAACCAAAGTAATAAATATAAAGCCCATACCAAGCCATTTTTTGGCTCTACTTTAATGTCCTTAAACCTGTTTAAAATGTTAGTGCATTTAATTAAGGTCGGGTGGGGGAGGCCTAGGCCCCCTCTTTTCCCTTCCCTATACAAAGTTTCTTTGTTGGTGTAGTGCATTTTAAAGCGCCATAGATGTTTAATAATTTCGTTATCTATTTTTTTCAGTGTTGCATTTTTAATGTCTATCGTTTTAAGATTATAATTAAGGTGAACATACATATAGTTTTTTGCAACTTGTTTTTTCCCCATTTACCTGCCTGTACAACTGAGTTTATAGATATCTTTATACAGGATTTTGGTCCAATCTTAAAAGTTTTCTCCAAAGCCAATTTTTTTTCAGTGTCTTGTATAGGTAGTTTTGCTCAAGTCTGTCAAAGGCTTTTTCCTGGTCAATTAGTACCATAGCACTATTAGTACCTGTAATATTTATGTATTCTATAATAGTTTTAATGTTTAAAATGTTTTGTATATCCCTACCTTTAGGCCCACTAGTTTGGTTTATATTTATGATATGGTCAAGACACTCTTTGACCCTTCAGCTAATATTTTACTTATAATTTTATAATCAATGTTAAGGAGTGAGATGGGTCTCCAATTTTTAATTTCATCCTTATTACCCTTCCCCTTATATATTAATGTTATCATTCCCTCCCTCACTATGTTAGACATGTTTATATTCCTTAATGCAATGTTATTGTATAACCATTCTAAAACTGGCGACAACTCCCCGCATAATTTTTGATAGAATTCTACTGAGAGTCCATATCTCCCTGGTGATTTATTAATAGATAATTTCCCTATTGTCGCTATGATTTCGTCTTGCGAGATAAATTCCTCACATTTGTTTCTATGTTCTGAGCTAATTTTCTCACAATTTGTATCTCGCAAGTACATTTCTATATCTTCGTCTGCTATCTTCTGTGAAGTATATAGGTCCTTATAGTGGCTCTGTATGTAATCCAGTATTTGAGTTGTGTCCGTCAGTACTTCCCTCCCCGTGTATAAGGATTCTAGTTAATCCCAAGTTAAATAACAGATTATTGAAAACAAATATGGTTGGCTATGGGTATAACGGTACTAATTGTACAAACCCAGGTGGACAGAGCTTAAGGTGTAGAGAACATCTTTCAAAAATAAACAACAACTCTGGCTGTGATTGGTGAATTATGAAATAGTTGTACGTTGTGTTAAGACTGGCAACATGAGATTATGTTAATTCATCCCTGGATCATACTGTGTATTTTTGTGATTTTTAAAAATGTTACACACATTGGTGAAAAGGTCTGTTGTGACTAGATAACTCTTACCCATGTCTAGTTCCAGCAGAGTTATCACTCTTTAATGCAATGGAGTATCCGGTTTTATCCTTGTCAAATTGACAATCTAATATTGTTCTCTATAACAATGTGTGACATGCATGCTGAAGTAGGATATAAATTTCACAATACAGTAGCATTGAGGTCTATGGAAAAAACAATTGGTACCGTGATACCTGAAGGAAACTCATATATTAGGACGGCATCGTCTTGTCCTTCGATAAAATCGATTCCAGGGAGGCAAGACATTAAAAGTGTCGTTGACAGAAAATGGTTTATTGGATCGTTGTTTGTATAATTAGACATCGCCATTATAGGAGTGGAATCAGTATTGCTTAAGAAGGAATTATCAAACATTTTGATATGAAAAAGACGACGGTCGACTCAATAATTTCTCCAATAGATACAAAACCTTATGAAAGAAAAAAAAAATAACCTATGTCCCTTACAAAGATTGGATGGACCTCCACCACTTGTCTAATAAGCGGATACACCACTTGCCGCCAAAATAGACCGATGCTGCTACGTGTAATAAGGGTAGCCATCTTACTTGAGACTTGACAGAAGTCACGATGCACAGTTTCGTATTTTGCACAGTGTTAGATTTGTTTTAAATGAAAAGAACTTACAGGTTTGCTGTTACGTGCTGAGGCTCGAATAAACAGTGACATAGAAATAGTGAAAATAACAAGCTTGTAAAACCTTAACAAACAATTTATTGAGTACAAATAATTTTAAGAAAAGAAAAATAAACTTACGGTTTTAAGAATCAAGTCCAAAAATTAATCCAAAAAGAATTCACAATATAATCCACTAGTGGAATTGCAAAGGTCCTGATAATAAAATGTCCTAATAGTTCCCAGTTCGAATCTTAGTGAAGCAATCCAAGATGGAAGACGATGTCACGTGATGAAGTCAGTTCTAGTCTTATGAAAGTTCAATGAGCACAAATATTTTCCAGATAAATAACACAATAAATTCCTCTTGATCCAAACGAATTGAAATAATTTCCAATCCAAAGTAATTTAAAATAACTCAGAACAATACAACTTAGTAATCTAACAGCCCAAATCTTCTACTGAACGGTTCGCTCCCAAAACAATAATTTATATATCTGTTTCTACGTAAACAAGGAAGGGGTCACATGACCTTCTCGAACCTTTAGAACAAATTTACGTTTACAAAATCACGTATACACCTTATGAGAATCAGCATTGTTTACTCTCAAGAACTAAAAATAAAAAGATGTCCTTGGAATCAACCAATCATTTTAAAAACTTGTTTACTAGCTTTGAAGCAAGGTCAGAAATGAGGTTAACATCTGGTGTTTACAAGTAGAGTATAGGTCATTCCAATTTTCTAGAAAAAATATCTCCCAATTAATGAATGTTAAACCTAAAATGTCAAATTTGAATCTGATAAATGATTTAAATCAAATATACGTAACATTGCCTTACTGTTATAATGGCTGCGTTAAACAAGACTTCAATACCATATGTATTGTTAAAAGACCCTTTAATTCCCTTTTTTTGGTGTATGATAAATAAGATGGGTTATTGAGCATAACGCTTACCCTTATCTCATATGTGCACCTTTAAAAAAAATGCTAGCTTCGCTCGACCATTTTCACTTCATTGACTTCAGAGGTAAATTGTAAACTAAGAAGCAATACGTTTTCCTACAGTTTATATATTTGATAATTCAGTCATTGCACTTTCAGAAGCTGTTATTGTGGATTCTGCCAAAATTCATTTCCCTATTTTAATAACTGTTAAAGACAATGTACTTTAGACAAATTCATTTAGACAAATTCATTTAGACAAATTCATTGAGACAAATTCATTGAGACAAATTCATTTAGACAAACTCATTTAGACAAACTCATTTACACAAATTCCGATTTTTAGCACAAGAACAGTTGTTTTAGTTAGCATTGTGCTTAGATTATGTACAATTTCCAAAGAAACTCCACCCACAGTACATGAAATTCACACACAAACACACACACACACACACACACACACACACACACACACACAACACAGATATATATATATATATATATATATATATATATATATATATATATATATATATATATATATATATATATATATATATATATATATATATATATATATAACAGCAAAATTGAAAGACAATGCGTTACGAAATCCAAGTTGAGGAAACCGTTTCCATGGATGCAGAGGTAGCTCCTTTGCTTCTGCGCATAATAAGTGATGATACCATTTGATCCCCGCGTGCATCAGAGAAAATATATTCCTAGATCCAAGGTGTTGGATGTGATCACTGAAGCACACGGATGATATAAAACAAAGAAGTTTAAATTAGGGGGATATAACACACAAAAAATCGGGATTCGGCGAAAATAATAGTTTTCAAAATTCGGCAGGAAATCCACTTCAATTGCCATTCAAAAAATCACAACACAAAGATTTTCTCATTCAAATCCTTTACCTCAAACAATAAATATCAGCAACTCCAACATTAAATTTACAGTCAGTGCGAAAATTAGGTATTATTCTGGACAGTACCCTCACACTGCACCAACAAATCATGAATATGTGCAAGGCTGCATATCCGGAGCTGATACGCATCAGCTCTAATCGCAAATATCTTTCAGTTAAAGCCACTAACACACCCATGTGTTAATTAGTTCTTTCCAGACTTTACTACTGTAACTCAATCTGGCTAGTTCGTCTCAATATCTACTCCAGAAACTTCAAAGTTCAAAACACAGCTGCTCGTCATCCTTAGAGTACCACGATCAGAGCACAAAACCCCACTGCTATGTACCCTTGGCTTGTAGCATAATTTTACTTTCATATCATTTAATTTATCATTGTCATTATACATCGTTCAGTTTAAAAAAAAGATTTTTCCTTTTCTTCTTTCTCCAGCAGAAATTGCACCGTCTTTGCAAACTGGCGGAACGGTCTATACAATGGGAAATAATCATATCTCCTTGGCAGATATCCACACATGAATAAATTCCTTTCTAACTGAATTGAAGATGAGCTTAACCTCGCAATCAGTCTTGACTTTTGCGAGTATTGGAATCTGAAACGCATTGCGCACAGACTACAGTCTTAAACATGTCTAGTGTGGTATCGATTTTGAAATACAGTTTGACACGGTGATTTAAATTAATGACGCATCTTAAGGAGATGTATGATTCTGAAAGTAGGAACTGTTTTCTGAAGCATTTCCAAGTATGTTGTGTGATGTTTTATTAAATTTATGCTGACCATATTAGATGGAATGTAATGAAAATGTTCCTAATAATATGTAGATAATGGTTGTCCAGCATGATCTTTTTAACAGATGGACTTAGCTATTGTCATGGATTTTGTTGTCAAGTTTCGAATATTGCCAGGTGTATATTTTGTTGTCAAGTTTCGAATATTGCCAGGTATATATTTTGTTGTCAAGTTTCGAGTATTGCCAGGTATGTTTTGTTGTCAAGTTTCGAATATTGCCAGGTATATATTTTGTTGTCAAGTTTTGAAAATTGCCAGGTTTATATTTTGTTGTCAAGTTTCAAGTGTTGCCAGGTATATATTTTGTTGTCAAGTTTCAAGTGTTGCCAGGTGTATATTTTGTTGTCAAGTTTCAAGTGTTGCCAGGTATATATTTTGTTGTCAAGTTTCAAGTATTACCAGGTATAGATTTTGTTGCCAAGTTTCGAGTATTGCAAAGTTCAATTTATCTTTCTCTTACTCTTTAGGAAAATAGAAAGAAAAAGAAAAGAAAACGAAACTGTACTAAAGTCCGATATAGAGCCATAGTAATGTGGAGTGCGATATCACGTGTTAGGTTACTGCATTTTAAAATTAGTGAATTAAAATACATTAAATTCCTAATTTTGTCCATTTTGTACATTCACTACAAGACTACTGCGTTCTGTTTGGTAACATATTTTTGTGGCCTTATAACTTTAAAAGGTGTAGAAGACATTTTGGTATAGAAGTCTATGGGATTTGAGTTTAGCTCACTTAGAAGACATCTTGGTATCGAATTCTATGGGATTTGAGTTTAGCTCACATAGAAGACATCTTGGTATCGAATTGTATGGGATTGGAGTTTAGCTCACTTAGAAGACATCTTGGTATCGAATTCTATGGGATTTTAGTTAACTTATGTATTTCACCCTAGAAAACACAGGACACGTGATTTCGGAAGGTCTAGCTGTTAAAAGTACCTGACCTTGTTAACACATTAGAATGATATGGAAATAATTATGGCCGCTCATCTTGGTTCTGAAATAGTGTCTTAGATATTTGTAATGTGAGGTGTTTACCTGAGAATTAATTTTTCTGCCTTAAAACATCAGTTTTGGTAGAATCAGCTATTCAGATGAGAATTTACTTTATTTGTTTTGGTAGAATCAGCTATTCAGATGAGAATTTACTTTATTTGTTTTGGTAGAATCAGCTATTCAGATGAGAATTTACTTTATTTGTTTCAATTATTCACTGGAATTGCAAGATGCTAATAAACGTAAGGACTTAGAAGCTATTTTCGAATTACAGGACTTTAGTTAAAGACATTTTGGATTATATCGCTGTCATACATCAATACTGTTAGCGAGTCAAGCTGTTCCAGACTAATGGCAGATAATCACAATAGATCGGACTTCATTAGAAACACCAATTGAGTTCATATGGAATACTCGACACTTCTTGACTTGAACTAGACCTTTAACGACTATTAAGGATTTTTTCATTAAACTACAAGTTACATTTGATGTTTCACTTTCTATTCTAGGTTTTAAAAAATAATTTGTTAAGTTTAAAAAACGTATTGGTTTTCGCTCGTTTCTTTGTTGCAGGCCATTCAGTCGTAATATTATATATTTAGATGTTTTACCTTTTCAATTAAGAGTGGAATTTGTATTTCAACTGTTTACATCTTGCTCAAGGTATTTTTACCTTATGTTATATTTTACAAACATTTAAAAAGCGCTCAACAGCTTTATTGTTTGAGGTTTCTTTTGCAGGGCTACATTTTTAATTTAATGTCTTTTTAACAATGGTTTTATCTGATAAGTGTGTTATTGTAACGTTGAACCTTAAACGGTTTAATCTTTATACATTTTAACAAATATATAATAAGCACTATGTATTCAGGATTATGCTGACTTGTTGTAAAGCCATAACCATACAGACAAACATCCATACATATATAGATACATACATGCATACATGCATACATACACACACACACACACACACACACACACACACACACACACACACATACATACATACATACATACATACATACATACATACATACATACATACATACATACATACATACATACATACATACATACATAGAGCTCAATGATTGGTGATTGATTGATTGATTGATTGATTGGTGACTGGTAAATGCTGAGAGTAGTGCTGAAGGAGGGACGTATGGATGGATTGACAGTTACGTTATTATATGTCCATATACGTACTGTAGGTGATGGTTAGCCGTTATGCTAATTTGAATTGTGTCATACCAATTGGGTTGCTGTCAGTGGAGGACGTTGGTCCGGAACAGAGCGTTGGGGCTGAGAAGACCTCTCGGATTTGTGTTCAACTCTGCAAAATACATATCCCAGCGTTTCATATCATATTTCACGGTTTGAGTGAAACCTTTTCATATTTCTCTGTTTTAGTAAAACGGCGTTATATTCATGAACTATATCATTTTCGTCTTGTAAGTGTCAATGTTTACTTGAATAATTTTTTTTCCATTGTTTGTGTGGAATCACTTTGAATCATTTTTTCCATTGTTTGTGTGGAATCACTATGAATCATTTTTTCCATTGTTTGTGTGGAATCACTTTGAATAATTTTTTCAATTGTTTGTGTGGAATCACTTTGAATCATTTTTTTCCATTGTTTGTGTGGAATCACTTTGAATCATTTTTTCCATTGTTTGTGTTGAATCACTTTGAATCATTTTTTCAATTGTTTGTGTGGAATCAATTTGAATCATTTTTTTTCCATTGTTTGTCTGGAATCACTTTGAATCATTTTTTCCATTGTGTGGAATCACTTTGAATAAGTTTTTCCATTTTTTGTGTGGAATCACATTGAATCATTTTTTTCAATTGTTTGTGTGGAATCACTTTGAATCATTTTTCTCCATTGTTTGTGTGGAATCACTTTGAATAATATTTTCCATTGTTTGTGTGGAATCACTTTGAATATTTTTTTCCATTGTTTGTGTGGAATAACATTGAATAAATTTTTCCATTGTTTGTGTGGAATCACTTGGAATCATTTTTTCCATTGTTTGTCTGGAATCACTTTAAATAATTTTTTTCCATTGTTTGTGTGGAATCACTTTGAATAATTTTTTTCCATTGTTTGTGTGGAATCATTTTGAATAATTTTACATTGTTTGTGTGGAATCACTTTGAATCATTTTTTCCATTGTTTGTGTGGAATCACTTTAAATAATTTTTTCCATCGTTTGTGTGGAATCACTTTGAGTAACTTTTTCCATTGTTTGTGTGTGTATTTAAATGATATCCAGTTTACAATTGGTTAGTATACAATTTTTATCCAGTATTTAAATGATATCCAGTATGCAATTGATATCAAGTATACATTTTATATCCAGTATACATTTGATATCCAGTGTTTAATTGATAACTAGTATACAATTGTTATTCAGTATTTAAATGATATTCAGTATACAACTTATATAAAGTATACAATTGATATCCAGTATACAATTGATATCCAGTATACAATTTATATCCAGTGTACAATTGATATCCAGTATATAATTGATATCCAGTATACAATTGATATCCAGTATACAATTTATATCCAGTATACAATTTATATCGAGTGTACAATTGATAACTAGTATACATTTGGTCAGTATACAATTGTTATTCAGTATTTAAATGATATACATATACATATGATATACAGTGAATAATTGATATCCAGTATACAATTGATATCGAGTATACAATTGATATGTGTCTAAAATTAAATGATATCCAGTGTAAAATTATGATCCAGTGTCTGAATTAAAGGAAATTTAGTATACAATTGAGATGTCTGTTTCGAAATTATATTTGCAAACAAGAAGCACAACTATCTCCGTTGCCAAAAGTAAGAATCAAAACGAAAAGATAAAATGAATTTTCAAAATTGCAGTTAATGAAACTGATAAGCTACAATATGACTTTCATACATATCTAGGAAAATTTGAAGAAATAAAATATGCTTCAAACATTTTACAAAGGATAATCTTAAAGTACGATTATATGAGGATTCCACTGGGTCGGAAAGGGTGAGGAACCATTAAAATAGGTTTTGTCTTAAAGAGTAGAATATTATGAATAAACCGATTAGCAGAATGGACACTTCAAAAGAAAATATTTATTTAAATCTTAGTGAACTTATACCTATTTTGTTCAGTTACTTCCATTTATAATCAAAATGTATTTTAGCTGTCTAATCCACATCTCAAACGCACAATACGGCTTTTTGTATCATCGTATAATGTTTCAATTGGTATTGGAGAAAGTCAATCTCTCTGTTCCGAAGAATAGCTTGAGCCCTCCACAATACACAACTCTGTAAGTTGCTTGCATTTGGGGAAAAGCCATTAAACACATATTAATTTCGGCGTCAAAGGATCGGGGGTATGGTGAAAATATCAAATGTGAAGGTCACAGGTACTGAAATAAAGAAAAGCGCTTTCCACAAACTACTTAAATTCTGAGAATAAGATGGAAAATTATACGTTATATACCAATATTATTTTTGTTATAGATTATTTACGTCAAATTCTTCAGCTGCATGTAATCTTCTATTATCGACTCCAGGCATTTAGTGAATAATTATTATTTCGAAATGCTAACAAGTAAACAAGATCCATCAGTTGTCCCCGCTATAACAAATCATACACATGAACAGTCTGGACTTTTCCACCAGTAGAAATGTCCTTGTTGAATGATATGATGTTATGTTGCGCTTCATTCGGAATAAGCATGGCCTATTTGGACCACGTGACCTTACGACATGTATCTACCTTGGAATTTATTAATGAAATCAACGTACGCATTATATAACTCATTCCTAAAAGTATAAATCTCATTCAATGCATCTAAGAATTAAAAATATCAATTAGATGATTCTTAACAACCTAGGGTCAGATCGTATTTGAAATTTGTGAAATGCTGTTACACGCGGTGAATAAAAAACTCTTTGTGACGTAAACATTTGTAAGGAGAGACCTATATTAAAATACAATTTGACGTGGTTAATTAAACTCCCCCTTGTCATGATAAACATTTGTAGGGTGATATCGATTTTGAAATACAGTGGATCAGTCGTTTTGTAATTATCGATTTAGCTGCTAGCATTGACTCCGTGTCTGGCGTCAGCGGATGCATGGTGTAAAACAGAAAATTTTTGAATTTATCGATTTAGCTCTTGGTACCCAGTTTGTTGTCCACTTACTTGTAGAAAATGGCGCTGTCGTAAGTATAGCCTGCTTCAACATATCTTCTAAATGCTATTTATGAAATCGAAAAATTAAAACTATATTCGAGTTAAATTTATAACTATATCATTATATATTAATTATATTTTTTGTCTGTCTCGATTAAGAGTGGAATTCTTTCTACGTCTTTTTATATCTGAATCATTGTTCAAGCTATCGTCAGTGCACATATCAAACGTTCTGTAATATAATCTCAACGGTCTTTACAATTCCTATTTGAAAGCTGTACCATTGATGTATTTGACTTAATTTGTAAGTTTAAACCTAACACTTTATCGTGTATCTTAGAATCAGAATATTGTCAATGTGTGTTTTGTTGTTCGTGTACCGGTATCAATGATATCGACTTGAACCACATCGATATCGATTATATCAACTTGAACCACACACGAATCGATAATATAGACTTGAAACCACACCGGTAGCATTTATATCGACTTGAACAACATGAGATAAAAATGCTTTTGTCCATTTGTTTTTTCATGTTAACTCAGTTGTTGATTACATGATACAAGAACAAAAGCAATTATTTTAAAAGAATATCGATTATACAACGTTTGTGTACCTTATAAGAAGGAATGTATCCCGTTCTCCTTAATTCATTTTCTTTTACATACATATAAAGTGTTTGACATCTTAGGATTTATTTTGTAGGACTACATCTTTACTGTAATCTTAGCATATAATCTTTATGAGTTAACTGAACAGGATTGTTTTAAAGTGTATACATGTTTGGCAATTATCAAGGAAATAAATAACGTACCTAGCGTAATGCAATCAAACAACATACATGCCGATACTAAATAGATACACCATGCACGTGCAGTTAACAAATGAATAAAATAGGATATTTCAGATATATCTCTTAAATAAATTGTACATACTAGTTTCTGTACATGCATTACAGTCTGACTAATTTATAAATCTGTAAAATAAGAAAACTAAGAAAAACGTATAAGCTCTTTCAGACTTACTTATGACTGCATGTATATAATTGAAATTCACCGTGTTTTTCATTAGAGTTGTATGCAGTCAAAACTTGAATGAAAAAAAGAATATGAGAAAGAATTAAAACATGTTATTGTCTTAGAGTATGCAAATCATCTTTACATTACCAAAAATTAATAACTCTAGAAGAAGTTTTCACATGAGAATGAGATTAATAGACATGGCCCTTGTCAGTGTATGCACTGACATCCAATATACTTACTATGGAATGGTGTTTCTAATTCTAACACTTTAAGTCACACATGTCATACATTTCAACAACATCACAGGAATGGTATGTTACAAAGAATCTGTCCATGTCTCTGTAACATTTTATTGTGAGTGGTAACTTCTTTTCTTGCTTGTTTGTTATCAGTGCTTTGATGAACCTGCCGTCCGTTGATATCTGTTGGACATTGAACGACCTGGAACCACACAGGAAAATATCACCCTCTCTATCAGTATCAATACCGTGTGTTACATTCATGTCCTGATCGGTGTAAGTAAACAAGACATTCCAGGATGTGTTGTAGGCAACCATTTTATTTCCATTATAATATATGTATATGATTGTTTCATCTTTGTTTATTTTGACATAATATGGCCATAGCATATTCTCACTTAGATAATTGTCCGGTCGGACAATTCTGATCTCTGAACCATTTATATCTAATATCAGGATACTATGTTTATCACTTCCTGTGGAGATCACTAATTGATCCTTAATCACTGCTATACCCCAACACTGGAGGCTTGTTTTGATCTCTCTGACTCTGTGCATCTTGTTATCCATGCAAAAGACAAGAATGGTCTGTTCATTTGGTAAAGTACAGGCCATGTTGTTGTCAGAAAGGATGCAAGCATTCTAAGGCTTTCCCTGTAGTTTCATACTCTCTTGCAACTGACAATTGTCTCCGTACACTTTAATCTTCTCATTGCTCCAATCGACAAAAATATGCTTCGCTCTATGAAGCGTTAGGACATCTGATACGTAACATGGTGATTTATCGTGCGATAGTTTCACACTGAACTCAGATACTTTCACTGCTTTTCTGTCCGTGAACGGCGTTCCACTGAATCCACTAACAGTCTCCGCTGTCGGCTGTAATACTGTTACTGGAAGACAAACATGACTCTATCTATCTATCTATCTATCTATCTATCTATCTATCTATCTATCTATCTATCTATCTGTATGTGTTTGTGTGATCAATTTATAGATGGTTTAGCAATGCTCAATTGAATGAAGCGCAGTTCAATCAAACAGCAAGTATCTCGATACAGAATAGATACAAGATGCACGTAAGAATGAAATAGGATAATTTAGAATGTCTTGAATAAATTGTTTACATTTGTTTCTTTACATGCATTATAGAGTCTAATTATGTATAAGTCTGTAAAATAAAAAAACTGACCAAGCTAAGAAAAGGTAGAGGCTTTTTCAAACTTACTCATGGGTGCATGTATATAATTGAAATTCACTGTATTTTTCATTCGAGTTTTATGCAGTCAATATTGTAATGAAAATAAGATAATGAGAAAGAATTACATCATGTTATTGTTTTAGATTATACAAAGCATCCTTACATTACAAAATATCATCAACTCTATAAGTAGCTTTCACACCAGAAAGACATATAAGGCCCTTGTTAGAGTAAACACTGTACTCCGTGGATTTGACAAAATGCTTACTCTATAATGGTTTTTCTAATTCTAACATATTTAGTCGCACATGTCATACACTTCTACAACATCACACTCAAGGTATGTTACAAAGAATCTGTCCATGTCTCTGTAGAATTTTATTGTGACTGGAACCTTCTTTTCTTCCTTCTTTGTTATAAGTACGTTGATCAACTTGCCATCAGTTGATATCTGTTGGACATTGAACGAACTGTTACCACACAGGAAAATATTACCCTCTCCATTAGTGTCGATGCCATGTGGTCCATTCATGTCCTGATCGGTGTAAGTAAACAAGACATACCAGGATGTGTTGTAGGCAACCATTTTATTTCCACTATAATATGATACGTATATGATTGTTTCATCTTTATTTATTTTGACGTAATATGGGTACAGCAGTTTCTCACTTTGATAATTGTCCAGTCGGACAGTTCTGATCTCTGAACCATTTATATCTAATACCAGGATACTATGTTCATCTCTTTCTGTGGTAATCACTAATTGATCCTTCATCACTGCTATACCCCAACACTGGAGCCTTGTTTTGATCTTTCTGACAATGTGCATCTTGTCATCCATGCCAAAGACAAGAATGGTCTTTCTTAAGGGTAATGTCACGGCCATGTTGTTGTCAGGTAGGATGCAAGCGTTCCACGGACTTCCCTGTAGTTTCATACTCTCTTGCAACTGAAAATTGTCTCCATACACTTTAATCTTCTCATTGTTTCAATCGACAAAAATATGCTTCGCTATTTCAAGTGTCAGAACATCCGATATGATACATGATGAATTATCATCAGGTAGTTTCACACTGAATTCAGATATTTGCACTGCTTTTCTGTCAATTAACTGGGTCCTACTGGATCCATTAACTGTTTCCTCTTCTGGCTGCGATGCTGTTACTGGAGAACATGGGGACAGTTTTGTTTGAGATCGGGTCACTGTTATTTGTCCAAATTGATTTAAGTCATTAATCAAATCCCTTAGGTTTTGATTAATTTTTAACCCAATTTTGATGTATTTTAATTCTTCTTGATACTCCGATATAGCTTTAAAATATCTGTTTTGATTCTTCTCCATGTTGTGGAGCATTATGACCTTCTGGACATCTGACCCGTGGGTCATCACAAGGTCAAGTTGAGTCAGGTCACTGCCAATCGCAGAAATCAAACTCTGTCCTCTGGCCTCTTGATTCTGTAGGGTCAAATCTTCAGCTTTATGATTTCCTTCAAGAGATGCAATTAATTCATCCTCGAGTTTCTGTAGTTTGGCATTTAGTTCTGCTCTGAGACTCCTTATTTGCTGTAAAATGGCACATTTGTCATTTTGAATATTATCGGCGTTTTCCTTTATCTTGCTTGTTATTTCTTTGATGTGCTCTCCAATATTACGTATGTTGGTATCCAAATATTTTGATTTTGATTTCGCATCGAAAGTCATTATCATGTCATCTATCGGAATGACTCTTTCGCATTTTCTATGTTCAAGAAATCCACATGTATTACAACAAAGTGAACTGTGATCCATACAAATGAATTTGATGCTTTTATTGAGATGTCTAAGACATTTTTCTATGGTGGATAGACTGGGAATCATAATACTAGTGTCATAGTCTGTGCTCAAATCGATAACATCGTGTGAAATACATGAATGGGTTTCATTGTGGTATTCTTTACATAATGTGCACATGAATCTTTTACAATCTTTACAAAATGATTTTGCTGACGTTTCTCTATTCCACTTGAGACACAAATCACAGAATTTTTCACCACACGTTTCCATTGATACATCCAGTACAGATGATACAATGCTGTTTACCGGAAATAACTCTGCCCATTGGTCAACACTCGCTGTGGTATCAGGTACTGTTGTGTCCGCCCTGCATACCGGGCAAGTAAAGCATACATGAGGAGTCCCCTTGTTGATCACCTTACTGTTAATATGTGACTGAAGACACGAATTACAGTAGGTATGTCCGCATGGCAGAACTTTAGGCCTTCTAAGCGTCTCTAGACAAATGGGACACTGTAAGACTTGAGCAAATCGTCCCTCTGTCGGTGAAGGAGTAGCCATTTCTTTCCAGTTTATTCACGACCTAAATTATTTCCAGGTAAAGATATTAGGGTTTCTTCCAGGTATTATCTATTTGAAGTGACGCCATACATGCTATAAATAGCTCGTGTAAATATATCCTTCTAACCTTGTGTATTCATTGACAGCGGTAAGGCAAACAAACATTAATTGCATTACGTGTCAATCTGCGATAATAATAATAAAGTTAAAAAACAATTAATTTATGCTCTCAGAATATTTGACATCTATCATATAAGCTCTATTTCCTCTCCATTCTTATTTCCGTACTCATTCCTTTTAATAGATAGATAGATAGATAGATAGATAGATAGATAGATGGATGGATGGATGGATGGATGGATAGATAGATAGATAGATAGATACGGAACAGGGAACAAAATTCATTTGTGTATTTCCTTCAGTCAAATCATAAGTTGTTTCCCATCACTTATGTTTGTCAATGCTATTACATCCATCATTGTAAGTAGTGTTAATAATGACATCATTTTCAATAAAGCTAGCTATGTAGCCAGTCTCAACATTTCCATAGGTGTATGCTAGTACAGCCATCATTGTAAATAGTGTTAATAATGACATCATTTACAATAAAGCTAGCTATGTAGCCAGTCTCATCATTTCCATATGTGTATGCTATTATAGCCATCATTGTAAATAGTGTTAATAATGACATCATTTTCAATAAAGCTAGCTATGTAGCCAGTCTCAACATTTCCATAGGTGTATGCTAGTACAGCCATCATTGTAAATAGTGTTAATAATGACATCATTTACAATAAAGCTAGCTATGTAGCCAGTCTCATCATTTCCATATGTGTATGCTATTATAGCCATCATTGTAAATAGTGTTAATAATGACATCATTTTCAATAAAGCTAGCTATGTAGCCAGTCTCATCATTTCCATAGGTGTATGCTATTACAGCCATCATTGTAAATAGTGTTAATAATGACATCATTTTCAATAAAGCTAGCTATGTAGCCAGTCTCAACATTTACATAGGTGTATGCTAGTACAGCCATCATTGTAAATAGTGTTAATAATTACATCATTTTCAATAAAGCTAGCTATGTAGCCAGTCTCATCATTTCCATATGTGTATGCTATTACAGCCATCATTGTAAATAGTGTTAATAATGACACCATTTTCAATAATGCTAGCTATCTAGCCAGTCTCATCATTTCCATAGGTGTATGCTAGTACAGCCATCATTGTAAATAGTGTTAATAATGACATCATTTACAATAAAGCTAGCTATGTAGCCAGTCTCAACATTTACATAGGTGGATGATATTATAGCCATCATTGTAAATAGTGTTAATAATGACATCATTTTAAATAAAGCTAGCTATGTAGCCAGTCTCAACATTTCCATAGGTGTATGATATTACAGCCATCATTGTAAATAGTGTTAATAATTACACCATTTTCAATAAAGATAGCTATGTAGCCAGTCTCAACATTTACATAGGTGTATGCTAGTACAGCCATCATTGTAAACAGTGTTAATAATGACATCATTTTAAATAAAGCTAGCTATGTAGCCAGTCTCAACATTTCCATAGGTGTATGCTAGTACAGCCATCATTGTAAATAGTGTAAATAATGACATCATTTTAAATAAAGCTAGCTATGTAGCCAGTCTCAACATTTCCATAGGTGTATGCTAGTACAACCATCATTGTAAATAGTGTTAATAATGACATCATTTTAAATAAAGCTAGCTATGCAGCCAGTCTCAACATTTCCATAGGTGTATGCTAGTACAGCCATCATTGTAAATAGTGTTAATAATGACATCATTTTAAATAAAGCTAGCTATGTAGCCAGTCTCAACATTTCCATAGGTGTATGCTAGTACAGCCATCATTGTAAATAGTGTTAATAATGACATCATTTTCAATAAAGCCAGCTATGTAGCCAGTCTCAACATTTCCAAAGGTGTATGCTAGTACAGCCATCATTGTAAATAGTGTTAATAATGACATCATTTTAAATAAAGCTAGCTATGTAGCCAGTCTCAACATTTCCATAGGTGTATGTTAGTACAGCCATCATTGTAAATAGTGTTAATAATGACATCATTTTCAATAAAGCTAGCTATGTAGCCAGTCTCAACATTTCCATAGGTGTATGTTAGTACAGCCATCATTGTAAATAGTGTTAATAATGACATCATTTTCAATAAAGCTAGCTATGTAGCCAGTCTCAACATTTCCATAGGTGTATGCTAGTACAGCCATCATTGTAAATAGTGTTAATAATGACATCATTTTCGATAAAGCTAGCTATGTAGCCAGTCTCATCATTTCCATAGGTGTATGCTAGTACAGCCATCATTGTAAATAGTGTTAATAATGACATCATTTTAAATAAAGATAGCTATGTAGCCAGTCTCATCATTTCCATAGGTGTATGCTAGTACAGCCATCATTGTAAACAGTGTTAATAATGACATCATTTTAAATAAAGCTAGCTATGTAGCCAGTCTCAACATTTACATAGGTGTATGCTAGCAAAGCCATCATTGTAAACAGTGTTAATAATGACATCATTTTAAATAAAGCTAGCTATGTAGCCAGTCTCAACATTTCCATAGGTGTATGCTAGTACAGCCATCATTGTAAATAGTGTTAATAATGATATCATTTTAAATAAAGCTAGCTATGTAGCCAGTCTCAACATTTCCATAGGTGTATGCTAGTACAGCCATCATTGTAAAAAGTGTTAATAATGACATCATTTTAAATAAAGCTAGCTATGTAGCCAGTCTCAACATTTCCATAGGTGTATGCTAGTACAGCCATCATTGTAAATAGTGTTAATAATGACATCATTTTCAATAAAGCCAGCTATGTAGCCAGTCTCAACATTTCCATAGGTGTATGCTAGTACAGCCATCATTGTAAATAGTGTTAATAATGACATCATTTTAAATAAAGCTAGCTATGTAGCCAGTCTCAACATTTCCATAGGTGTATGTTAGTACAGCCATCATTGTAAATAGTGTTAATAATGACATCATTTTCAATAAAGCTAGCTATGTAGCCAGTCTCAACATTTCCATAGGTGTATGCTATTACAGCCATCATTGTAAATAGTGTTAATAATGACATCATTTTAAATAAAGCTAGCTATGTAGCCAGTCTCAACATTTCCATAGGTGTATGCTAGTACAGCCATCATTGTAAATAGTGTTAATAATGACATCATTTTCAATAAAGCTAGCTATGTAGCCAGTCTCATCATTTCCATAGGTGTATGCTATTACAGCCATCATTGTAAATAGTGTTAATAATGACATCATTTTCAATAAAGCTAGCTATGTAGCCAGTCTCAACATTTACATAGGTGTATGCTAGTACAGCCATCATTGTAAATAGTGTTAATAATTACATCATTTTCAATAAAGCTAGCTATGTAGCCAGTCTCATCATTTCCATATGTGTATGCTATTACAGCCATCATTGTAAATAGTGTTAATAATGACACCATTTTCAATAATGCTAGCTATGTAGCCAGTCTCATCATTTCCATAGGTGTATGCAAGTACAGCCATCATTGTAAATAGTGTTAATAATGACATCATTTACAATAAAGCTAGCTATGTAGCCAGTCTCAACATTTACATAGGTGGATGATATTATAGCCATCATTGTAAATAGTGTTAATAATGACATCATTTTAAATAAAGCTAGCTATGTAGCCAGTCTCAACATTTCCATAGGTGTATGATATTACAGCCATCATTGTAAATAGTGTTAATAATGACATCATTTTCAATAAAGCTAGCTATGTAGCCAGTCTCAACATTTACATAGGTGTATGCTAGTACAGCCATCATTGTAAACAGTGTTAATAATGATATCATTTTAAATAAAGCTAGCTATGTAGCCAGTCTCAACATTTCCATAGGTGTATGCTAGTACAGCCATCATTGTAAATAGTGTAAATAATGACATCATTTTAAATAAAGCTAGCTATGTAGCCAGTCTCAACATTTCCATAGGTGTATGCTAGTACAGCCATCATTGTAAACAGTGTTAATAATGACATCATTTTAAATAAAGCTAGCTATGTAGCCAGTCTCAACATTTCCATAGGTGTATGCTAGTACAGCCATCATTGTAAATAGTGTTAATAATGACATCATTTTAAATAAAGCTAGCTATGTAGCCAGTCTCAACATTTCCATAGGTGTATGCTAGTACAGCCATCATTGTAAATAGTGTTAATAATGACATCATTTTCAATAAAGCCAGCTATGTAGCCAGTCTCAACATTTCCAAAGGTGTATGCTAGTACAGCCATCATTGTAAATAGTGTTAATAATGACATCATTTTAAATAAAGCTAGCTATGTAGCCAGTCTCAACATTTCCATAGGTGTATGTTAGTACAGCCATCATTGTAAATAGTGTTAATAATGACATCATTTTCAATAAAGCTATCTATGTAGCCAGTCTCAACATTTCCATAGGTGTATGTTAGTACAGCCATCATTGTAAATAGTGTTAATAATGACATCATTTTAAATAAAGCTAGCTATGTAGCCAGTCTCAACATTTCCATAGGTGTATGCTAGTACAGCCATCATTGTAAATAGTGTTAATAATGACATCATTTTAAATAAAGCTAGCTATGTAGCCAGTCTCATCATTTCCATAGGTGTATGCTAGTACAGCCATCATTGTAAATAGTGTTAATAATGACATCATTTTAAATAAAGATAGCTATGTAGCCAGTCTCATCATTTCCATAGGTGTATGCTAGTACAGCCATCATTGTAAACAGTGTTAATAATGACATCATTTTAAATAAAGCTAGCTATGTAGCCAGTCTCAACATTTACATAGGTGTATGCTAGCAAAGCCATCATTGTAAACAGTGTTAATAATGACATCATTTTAAATAAAGCTAGCTATGTAGCCAGTCTCAACATTTCCATAGGTGTATGCTAGTACAGCCATCATTGTAAATAGTGTTAATAATGACATCATTTTAAATAAAGCTAGCTATGTAGCCAGTCTCAACATTTCCATAGGTGTATGCTAGTACAGCCATCATTGTAAATAGTGTTAATAATGACATCATTTTAAATAAAGCTAGCTATGTAGCCAGTCTCAACATTTCCATAGGTGTATGCTAGTACAGCCATCATTGTAAATAGTGTTAATAATGACATCATTTTCAATAAAGCCAGCTATGTAGCCAGTCTCAACATTTCCATAGGTGTATGCTAGTACAGCCATCATTGTAAATAGTGTTAATAATGACATCATTTTAAATAAAGCTAGCTATGTAGCCAGTCTCAACATTTCCATAGGTGTATGTTAGTACAGCCATCATTGTAAATAGTGTTAATAATGACATCATTTTCAATAAAGCTAGCTATGGAGCCAGTCTCAACATTTCCATAGGTGTATGCTAGTACAGCCATCATTGTAAATAGTGTTAATAATGACATCATTTTAAATAAAGCTAGCTATGTAGCCAGTCTCATCATTTCCATAGGTGTATGCTAGTACAGCCATCATTGTAAATAGTGTTAATAATGACATCATTTTAAATAAAGCTAGCTATGTAGCCAGTCTCAACATTTCCATAGGTGTATGCTAGTACAGCCATCATTGTAAATAGTGTTAATAATGACATCATTTTAAATAAAGCTAGCTATGTAGCCAGTCTCAACATTTCCATAGTTGTATGCTAGTACAGCCTTCATTGTAAATAGTGCTAATAATGACATCATTTTAAATAAAGTTAGCTATGTAGCCAGTCTTAACATTTCCATAGGTGTATGCTAGTACAGCCATCATTGTAAATAGTGTTAATAATGACATCACTTTAAATAAAGCTAGCTATGTAGCCAGTCTCAACATTTCCATAGGTGTATGCTAGTACAGCCATCATTGTAAATAGTGTTAATAATGACATCATTTTAAATAAAGCTAGCTATGTAGCCAGTCTCATCATTTCCATAGGTGTATGCTAGTACAGCCATCATTGTAAATAGTGTTAATAATGACATCATTTTAAATAAAGCTAGCTATGTAGCCAGTCTCAACATTTCCATAGGTGTATGCTAGTACAGCCATCATTGTAAATAGTGTTAATAATGACATCATTTTCAATAACGATAGCTATGTAGCCAGTCTCAACATTTCCATAGGTGTATGCTAGTACAGCCATCATTGTAAATAGTGTTAATAATGACATCATTTACAATAAAGATAGCTATGTAGCCAGTCTCATCATTTCCATAGGTGTATGCTAGTACAGCCATCATTGTAAATAGTGTTAATAATGACATCATTTTCAATAAAGCTAGCTATGTAGCCAGTCTCATCATTTCCATAGGTGTATGCTAGTACAGCCATCATTGTAAATAGTGTTAATAATGACATCATTTACAATAAAGATAGCTATGTAGCCAGTCTCAACATTTCCATAGGTGTATGCTAGTACAGCCATCATTGTAAATAGTGTTAATAATGACATCATTTTAAATAAAGCTAGCTATGTAGCCAGTCTCATCATTTCCATAGGTGTATGCTAGTACAGCCATCATTGTAAAAAGTGTTAATAATGACATCATTTTCGATAAAGATAGCTATGTAGCCAGTCTCATC